>JAYJMB010005274.1:0-12136 GCA_036873735.1 Pouteria campechiana | reverse complement strand
ATGTTAACCATAAAGCTTAAGCCATGCATAATTTTTTGAAGCTTTGATAAGCAATATGATAGAAGATCTTTAAAACTTAGAAAAACAAGGACTATCAAGACAATCATTTAGGATCCAAAGAAAGTAATGGTTCCTTCCCAGTATCTACCAAAATTGAACAATCTGACATCCTTTTTTCTTACAAACAATACCTGTATCTGATCCTTATTTCCAACTGTGATATTCGAAATAGTCCAACACACTTCCTTCTTAATGCTTTTCTTGTGATTGTGTGTCAAGAGACTTAGCAAGCAGGCAAGTGCTTGATGATTGATGATATACTGTAGAAGAACAAAAGAACAAGTTATCCAGCATTGATACCCAAATGTTGAGAGTGGTCATTGAATTTGATGGTCAACATGTCATTGGCATATAAGAAGCAAGTGATTTCTGCTAAAACACTTCAAAACAAGATTGCAGATCTTAAAATTCATGCAGTCAAGCACCCCACTCTATTCACTGTCATGGCATCAGAGCACAAGCAGCCTCTAGAAGAGTTGTTTCAGCTTTGAATAAAACCATAAAATAATTGGAGAACATTGTATTGTGCTAATGTTAAAAAATGTGAAAAGGACCACAATAGTTAAGTTCTCATGAAAGCCTATCACAACTGTTGCCACAAAAGTCTAAAAAAGGAGGAAAGATGCAATATTTTGCCAGAATTACATGGCAATGCATGAAAGGAAATAAGACTGTATAATGACATGCCAGTATCAATTGTCAGAAGGAATGGATGGAAATGCTTCAAAACCAACTCCAGACATTTAGATATGCCAGGATATTGTTTTTGTGATTTTTGAATATATTTTACCTAATTTCAAATGAGATATCAGAGATAATGGAGATAGATGAAATATACCTGGCTCTCCTTTGTAGCATAAGTAATGATAGGATGAGACATTTGGGTAGATGACAGATGAAACATCAGAGGTAGATGAAATATATCCTGGCTCTCCTCCGTAACACTAGTGAAAGACATCATAAGAACTCATGTGAATAACTGTCAAAGCTAACAGCATAAACAAAAAAAAAAAGTATCTCAATTAAGAAAATATAAAGGACTGCCCAGACTTTGGATGGATATAATCCACATGCAAGATAAATAGCAACTGTATCTCTTGGAAATACTTCACATGCAAGATAAATAGCAATTGTATCTCTAATTGCTTTGGCTAATTCCTTAGCATCATAAGTTAAAAGTAATGTGTGAATACAAAAATTCACTAAGAATGTCACCAAGTATTTCAATCAGTCATTGAAAAGAAAATAGAACTAATATTGTTATACCCATTACTATCAATCATCGAACTAGGGCAATTTCAACAGTTAACAAAATTTAAATTAAAATGATCCATCACATACTTAAAATTTATATATTTAATGTTAAACTAAAATTCTAAATTCAAATAAGATAGTAAGTTAATCAAGTATCTAAACAAAACACAAGTTCAAATAATGTTTGATTAAGTCTAAGGCCTTTGAAGCAAGTCATCCAAACATTCCTCGCAAATTGTCCTTCAATGCTTAGTCCTTCTTCAAGCAAAGGTCATTTGTTTCTGAAAAAAAAAGATAATTAAATTCATTACTTTAACATACAAAATATTTAAAGATAGAATAAAATATAAAAATATCACCTTTTGTAATAGAAAATAATTACCTTTGGTAAAAAAAAATCAAGCCAATGGATTGCAACAAACCTAGAGTTGAGACTCATTAGTGGTTGTAGTGCTAGGTCCAACATCCATTTGACTTTCTAAAAAGTAATCACATAAGCAATCATTTATCATAAATTAGAAAGAAATATTTCATAAAGTAAATAAAGTAATGTACATATTACCTACTTCAGCTTTCACAATTTCTACTAGATGGTCCTCTTCTTCAGTCTGTTTTGGCGTTGATCTTAGACAATCTTGAGAGCAAATCAAGCACTCAACAAGACTTGGTATTAGTGAACTTCGATACTGATCAAGGACACGTCTTCCAGTAGTAAATGTTGATTTTGAAGCAACAGTAGAAACAGGAATAGCTAGCACATCTCTAGCCACAAAAGATAATACTCGATAATTAGAAGTAACAGCAACCCACCTCGCTAAAATATCAAAGTTTTCTTCATCTTCCTCTAACCCTTTATCCAAATACCAAACCACTTTGGTTCTGAGTTCTACAGTTTGCTTATCATGCTTCCATTGCTTGAATTTTTCCTTTCTCCCAAGTGAGGTGGTTGTTTGCTCACTTGTATATTTACTGCCTTCATTTGTCATTGAGCCCATAGTAGACATAGTAGAAGAATCTTGTAGCTGTGATTGATATGTTCTAAAAAGTTTTACCAAAGCATTCTCTACTTTATTAGAAATCCCTTCTACTACATTTGGCTCAAAATATCTTGAATAACAAAATTTCACGCCTTCTAATTTATAATGTGGATCCAATACAAGAGCAATCACTAATAACATATTCATTTTTTGCAAGTGAACCCCAATACTTGTCAAACTTTGCTTTCATTTTAATTAACATGTCACAAAGGCGGAGATCTCTTTCATTCATGGTATCTTATAAAAGTGACTGAATTTTATCAACGTCATTAAAGTATTGATTTGCACTAACATAAGAAGAACCAAATAAAACATTAGTCGCATCATAAAAATTTTCCAAAAACTTACACAAAACTTTGGAATTTTCCCAAGCATTATGTCTTGGAAGATCTTCAAGCTGGAAGTGAGGATCTACCTCTTCCTAATTTTCAAAAGCCTTGTCATATTTCAAGGCACTCTGCAACATTAGAAAAGTAGGATTCCATCTAGTTGACACGTCCAAACATAAGGAGTTAGTGATAAGAGTTTTTATACTATCACAACATCTTCAAAATTTGTTGTCTTGTAGGATAATTCCTTACATACTTGACACAATTACAAATGCGAGTAATAGACTCTTTCACTTCATTTATACCATCTCTGACAATCAAATTCACCATGCGTGTAGCACATCTAACATGAAAATGCTCTCCATCTACCAATAATGAATTTTTTCTTATCAATTTGTTAATCAAATTTCTCACATTCACATCATTAGCACTAGCATTATCCATAATAATGGTATAAATATGATTGATCTTCTACTTTGTTAAACATTGATCAATCTTATTGGCAATATTATCGTTTGTATGCTATAAAGGAATAAGATAGAAATTAATAATTTTCTTTTGCAACTTTCAATTTGTATCTATATAATATACAGTAAGATAAAAATACCCAACATTCTGAACTGAAGTCCATGTATCTGTAGTCAGACACACAAATTAATTCTTATTTTTCAAAACATCTTCTAACTTTTTCTGCTCTGTTCTGTATATTTGAAGAAAATTTTTTACAACTATGGTTTTTAATACATGCTTCAATCATGGTTACACTTCCTCACAAAACTATTTAAAACATTCTTTTTCAACAAATTTAAATGGTAATTCATCTATAATAATCATCTGTGCCAGTGCTTTTCTATATTTTTCTTAGTCAAATTTCCAATCGAAATAGAACCAGTGTCACTATCAACTTGTGCTTGTGAGAATGATAATAATTATTATCCTTTCAGCCTTTTATGAGGATTACATGAACATCTATTCAAATACCTTGAAAGCTGACTAGTACCAATTTTGCTTAGACATTTAATTCTGGTTTTATAAAACTTACATATCCCAAAAGCCAACGTCCATTTATCATCGAATACCCTATTATAATGATCCCAAACATGTGATTTTCCTATATATTCTTTTTTCTTTCTATTTTTAGGAGCCTGGTCATCAGAGGCTACTATGAGATCAATTGTATTTGACTCCATAGTTGGAATTTCTGTTGTATTTACTTTATGGATTTCTTCTTCCATATTTTGAGTAAACCCTAAATCAAAATTTTAACACAATTCACCATAACTTCTAGCATTCAAAAATTTTACTACAGTACCCCCAAATTTCACTAACTGCATTACTGTCAAATGAAAATTAAAAATTAAATAAATACTTGAAAAATGAAAATAAAATGAGTTTTGTAGTTTCTGTTTGTCGCTAACAATAGCAAATGAGGTTTGGCCGTTGATAGCAATAGGGGATGGTCCGGAGGGAGTAGCAAGCTAGGAGCAATAGCAGCAGTAAGGGTTGGGAAGGAGATGGGTTGCTGAAAATGGGTTTCGCCGTTAAATACTCGCCAAATGGGAAGGGATGCGAACTATACTCACTGTAGAGAGGAACAAGCTTGGGCTTCGCCAGAATGGAGGAAGATGGAGGCAGGTGGCAATAGGATCGTCTAGCAGGGGAGGGGAATGCATTTACGTCAAGGGAGATGCCGACTGAAGAGAGAAATGAGCTTCGGCTGAGAGAGATGGAGGAGGTAGTTAGGTTTTGCCGAATGGAAAGCCAAATGGGTTTCTCACTTTTTCTAATGGCTTTTTGCCCAATGATCAGAGGTAGCTAGAAAAGATAAGGGAGCAGTGGCAGCGAACGATGAAGGCAGGGGGATCGTCGAGTAGGGGACGCCGGAGGGGAATGTGCTTGCTTGACATGTCAGGGGGCGGGAGGCAGCCGATGACCAGAGGAGAAATGGCAGCAAACAACAAACGAAGAATGGCGAGGGCAGGGGGATCGTCGAGCAGGGGAGGGGAATTATCAATCATGCATCGAGGGGCAAGGAGCAACCGACAGCATGGTTAGGGCATTTAAGGTTTATATATATATATATATATATATATATATATATATATACATACACACACTTAAGTGCTATAGTAATTTGGGTTGGATTGCTGCCAACCGAATCCCAACCTGCACAGTAATTCCAGTTCGGGTTTAGCCTGAATTTAAAAATCCAAATTTCATAAATTGGAACCCAAACCTTGGAATTTTATGGTTTGGGTCGGCAAGTTCAGGGCAACCCAACCCAAGTTGCACCCCAACAAACACACACACATATCTTAATCATGTGTTTTGTTAAAATAGTGCTACGAAATTTGATAGTAAATTATTACATGCTTATGAATATTACATAGATGTAATTTAATTTTGAAAAAAATTATTTAAATTTTAAAAATTATTACTTTGAAATTTAAAATCTGTTAATGTTTGATTGCTTTGATGCATCTTAAAAATGTTGACGAAATTTTATTTGCCTGACGAATTTTACCAAAGTTGGATGGGCTTCGACAGAGTTAAGCTAGTAAACGAAGTATATGAATGATTTTTGGTATTTAAAAAATATATAACATTTAATGTGATTAGAATCTGATGAATTAATTCTTAAAATTTGAATATAAATTACTTTTTAAGTCTATAAATTTTTCTTATTTGTCCATTATGTTTTTTAATTGAGGAAAAAGATAAAATGAAGAAAAGTACTTTTATAACTTGCTACGAGAATTTCCCTCACTCACTAAGGTCATGTTTGGCTAGAGAAAAGAAAATGAAAATGGAAAGAAAAAGTTGCAGGATTATGTCAATTATAAAGTAAATAAAGTTAAAATATATAAATAATGATGAAAAATATATTTTTATAATAAGTATATGTTACATCATTTATTGTTGGGAAATGAATTTTCTTGAAAAAATAAACTTTTGTTTTCCTTCCCCTAACCAAACATGCCAAAAAATAATACTTTCATCTTGTCTCCTAATGAGAAAAGTCATCAACATTCATTTGGATTTTTGTGAAAGGTGGAAAAGAAAAAGTGTAGAGCTCTCTTCTCCAACCTTTTCCACTAGATCTAACATTTTTACTATCTATTTTATCAGATTTTTAATCATTATTTTTAGAATAAGCTATCTAATTTTATCTTTTTATTTAAAAAATGTATCCAAAATATTTATATTTACTTTTTTTATTTATTATCTTTGAAAAGTTGTCCCTTTTGAACATACTTTATATGTGAAAAATGGTGAAAATGAAAAATTCATGATTGTGTATCTGTATATAGATGTCTAATCTATACAGGCAATGACCCTAATATATTTTATAATTTTAGAAATTCCATTAAAAGGGAATTTGATAAGAAGGATTTGGGATTGATGCATTACTTCTTTGAAATTGAAGTTGTGTAATCTAAGAATGATATTTTCATATCCTAAAAGAAGTATGCAAGGGACATCTTAAAGAAGTTTGAAATGAAGAATTACAAGCCTCTTAGTACTCTAGTTTAGTTAGGTTTAAAGTTGAGAAATCATTGGCATGGGAGACAATGTGGATGATACATATTTCAAATAGATTTTGAAAAGTTTGATGTATTTGACAGTTACATGGCTAGACATCGTGCATAGAGTCAGTTTGATTAGTTAGTACATGACTAATCCAATGGAAACACATTTGCAAGTAGTTAAGAGGATTCTACATTACATAAAAGGTATAGTAGATTTTGGTATTTTTAATGGCAGTGAGAAGTCAAATTTAATTAGCTTCACAGATAACAATTATGGTGGAGATCTCGATGATAGAAATTACACATGTCCTCACATGTGACCTCTTTGATATAATTAATGGAGAAAGGATCAAAAGTTAGTCGGACAATGCTGATATGGAAGAGAGAGAGAGAGAGAGAGAGAGAGAGAGAGAGAGAAGGCTTTTATTGTCCTCAGGAAGATGGTGTGCTAAGAGATTTAGATACAAGTTGAAAATCTTAATAATCTATCTCAAGTTTGAGTTAAACTTAAGAAGATAACTAGTACAGGTGGGATTCAAACTATGCCTATGAAATATTTTATGCTTGATTTTGATACTGATGAATTTAATGAGAATAAAATTATTGAGTTTAAGATACCAAAAGAACAAAGTGAAGCAATTAAGAAGTGAAATGATGATAACTGTAAAATGGTTAAAAGAAAATTCAAATATCATCAAGATAGAAAAATTATTGAAAAAGAGAGGAGAAATCAAGTATAAAAGCATAAGTGATATACAGAGTACAATAAAGCTAAATCAAGATGCTGATGAAAACAATTTTATTATTTTTAATAATAATAGAATTGATGAGGGAAAAATTAAGATCAAAGAAAAATTGAAAGTTTTAGAAATAAGAAATTGAAGATATAAAATATGAGGTCTCTATCAATGAAGCAATGAAAGTACACAACCATAACTTTCATTATGTAAATTCAAAGAAAAGCTTGTTTTTGAAAGAAGTTATAGGTTTAGTATTAACAAATGAAAGAAAGATAATAAGAGAATTACAAGATAGAGAAGAAGAAAAGATAATAAGAGAATTACAAGATAGAGAAAAGAAATCTGAATTTAAAAATTTGATGGTCAAGACGAAGCTCACTAAGCTAAAGATTTTTGAATATGCAAATTCATATCATGTGGTGTTTACTTCAACACATATGGCAATAAAAATTGAAGCAATGGACATGACTCAAGTACAATTAGTATTTCACAAGTCTAAGGATGTAGTGGCAGATGAATTTTGAGGACCAAAAATTGTTAAAGATTTTACAGAGATTGCAATTATTTGATTTTTCCAGTTTAAGGGGGTGTGTTCAAAATAAATATAGAGAACCCAAAAAGGATTCGTGGAATATTATGATTTTTAAAAGTCTCTTAGTTTAGAAGTCTATTTCACTATTTCAGTTTTATATTACATAGGAGTTTTGTTATACGCAATATGAGTTCTATTCTTATTAAGATTTTATGGTTGGTCAAGCATTGTTATAAATATGAGTCTCATGTAATATTATAAAAAAAGAGAGTATTGCATAATATATTCTTTATGGTATTTGGGTACATTAGTTTCCATATCTGTCATTGCTTACCTATCATCCTTGAATGTGGCCGGAGACCTTACATTCAATTGAAAACAAGGGAATAATGACTATTCCTGCTTATCTAACATATATTTGAAGGCCACCCACCAAGCCATGATGATTAAAGGAAGAAAACTTGGTCTAGAATTCCCAATTTCAGAAACCAACTGTTTAGATTGCCTCAGTAGAAGGTTGATGGTGTTCCATTTCTTTCTTCTCTTCATATGGCCAACATGGTCAGCTTCAGCAGCAGCAGCAGCAGCATCCTGCCTGGCTGCCCAGAGAAATGTGGAAACGTCAGCATTCCCTGTCCATTTGGTATAGGGGTTGGCTGCTACCGAAATCAAAGGGGAGGAATATCCGAGATCTTTTGTAACGACACTTCTAGGCCCCCAAAACCATTCATTCTCTTCAATACACTCGAAATCATCCAAATCGAAGCATCGCTTGGAGTGGTGCTTGTAAGGAATTTGGTAGATTACGATTGCTTCAATGGTTCTCAAGGTTACTCTGCTTCCATCGGCTTGGATGGCACACCATTTGCTATCTCTGCAACTAGAAACAAATTCTTTTCCGTTGGCTGTGGTATAGAAGCAACCCTTTCGATTTGCAAGGAATCATTCTGCTTCGCCCGCAGAGTTTGCTTTGCCAGCTGCAGTAATATCAGTGACGAAGCCGACGATGCAACTTGCAATGACTATGGATGTTGCTCGTCTGACATTTCGAAGCACATGAAGAGTTATTTGATAAATATAGTTAAAGTGAAGTACGATTATGGCTTGCCTTTCAATACATGCGGCTATGCTTTCATAGCTGACCACGATAGTTACAAGTTCTCTATAACAGATCTCTCTGATTATTAGAATTTCAACCATAAGATTAGAGATGAAGTCCCAGTGGTGCTTGATTGGGTAATGGGGAATGAGACCTGTGAAGAAGCACAAAGTAAATCAACTTACGCTTGTCGTGCAAACAGTAACTGCACTTACTCAACTAATGGTCTGGGATATCGTTGCAAATGCCTTGATGGCTTTGAAGGGAATCCTTATCTTCGCCAAGGATGCCAAGGTAAGAGAGGTTACAAGTCTTCTTTCTCTTTTAGGTTCTGTTTTGTGCTCTCTGTTTTATCCAATTGCCCAACTTTTCCACTCTGACATGGCTCCTTGATCGATAATATCTTTCTTCGGGAGCTAAAATTACATGAAAGTATACTTTATTGTCAAACAAAGACAGTGGTTTTAGAAGAGGTTTTCATGAATTGGAATTTGATAAACAACTGCTCCATGATCTGCACTTGAAACCATAGGCGGATCTACGTGCAAGAGAGGGTAGGCCCCCTCTCAAAATTTGAAAAATTTCAAAATATCCTAATAAAATTTTATTAGACTTCTACTTAAAATAGCCCCTCTCAAAGAAAAAAATTCGAGGGAAAATATAAGAAGTCATAAAGTAAAAACAGGAATAAATGCATCATTAATTATGTTTAAAGAATATGAATTATAATAAACAGTTAATTTAGATGTTGCATTATCTTATGCATGACAACACTAATTACTTCAGTTACAAGAATAAGTGCATGCCTCATGCCGGCTAAGTCACATGAAATCAATGTCTCTGTTCTAAAGGAAATTTTGATTTTTTCTCCATTCGGTCCCAAATATGATCGGAATTGTCTAGAGTCCATTCAAATGGGAAACAAAAGGTTATTATTACTTTAACTTTCTAAGAAGCAAATCTAAGATATCCAATTGCTTTCCAAGATAATTGTAACAGATTACATCCAACTTTCCAGAATATTCATGCATAGTGTTCTGACAAAGCTAGTACATTCATCCATTTGACCAAAGATAGCCAGTGGACATTTAATTGACCAAGGTCGGGTTATTGGAATTCAAACTTACCTTCATGCATCACTGACAGTAGTGCTGGCTATGCTTTCCTCTTTAATTTTTCTTCTTCTTCTTTTTTCTTTTTGGGTGCTCCTGATGCCTTTCAGATATTGACGAGTGCAAGGGTTCGGCAAACCATGGATGCGTTGGGAAATGTATTGATTCGCCCGGAGGTTATCATTGTTCTTGCCCTGAAGGAACCTATGGTGATGGTAAAAGAGACGGAACAAGCTGCATCAATAAGATAACATTATTTCAAGTAATCAAAATCATTCTTGGTATGCCCTGTCGGAAAAAGTGGAGTTGCAAGAACTCTCACTTCGTTTAAACTCTCTTGACTTTCTTTCTATGTGAATTTAGGTGCTGGCTTAGGCCTAGTACTTCTATTTGTTGGAGTTCCTTGGTTGTATTGGGGACTAAAGCAACGAAGGCTCATGAAACTCGGGGAGAAATTCTTCAAGCAAAATGGTGGTTTGATACTGCAGCAGCACCTCTCTCTACAACAAGTTGCAACAGAAACACATCGGATATTCATTTCAAAAGAACTCGAAAAGACAGCTAACAACTACACTAAGAGTCGAATTGTTGGCAAAGGAAGCTATGGAACAGTTTATAAAGAAATTTTGTCAGACAGCAGAGTAGTTGCTATCAAGAAGGCTAAAATTTGACAAGAGCCAAATCGAGCAGTCCCTCAATGAGATCAAGATTCTTTCTCAGATCAACCACAGAAATGTGGTCAAGCTCGTGGGCAGCTGTTTGGAAACAGAAAGTCCCTTTGTTAGTCTACGAATATGTATCTAATGGGACTCTCTTCCACCACATCCATGGTGATGATCATGTCTCCTTGCTTTCGTGGGGCACCCGCTTAAGGATTGCATCTGAAACTGCTGTTGCACTTGCTTATTTGCACTCTGAAGCTTCCATACCCATCTTTCATCGAGATGTCAAATCTTCTAACATACTGTTAGATGATAATTATACCGCCAAGTGTCTGACTTTGGAGAGTCCAGTTTGATTCCTATAGATAAAGCTGAAATAGTAACTATGTTGTATGATGAGACATTTCCCTAATTGTCCCACTATACTTTCCAGAAATAGTGCAGCTCAGTCAGGTTAGGTTGGGTTGGTGTCCACACAAACCTAATCTGATATTAAAAAAATAAATAAATTTCTCACTCTTACTCCAACCCTAAATTAGTCCAACCTTAAAATTTCAGATTAGCTTCTAGTTGATACTGTGAGTTGTTCAAAATTTATATTCGAAATTCATCATTTCAAGTAAACATAACACATCACTGGATGTGTTTGGTGGTGTTCTGTGAATCCTAATGCCCACATAACCCTTTGCCAACTCTGCCACATTCTTCGTATCGTAGTTGCGGCATGTGGTCATCAATGTTCCATAGGACGGCATAAACGGAAGGAACAATAACAAGGCAACATAAAATCCTAGTTGAGAACTTACCAAAAACGACTGCTTTATTGGAAAATTTTCTTGATCAAATGCATGTGACCACAACAGTCGAATTCTTTTTCTTTTCAGGTACGTAGGAATTGGATGCTCCTTCCTTTTGGAACTGGAATAAATTTTGCTAGCGGCAAAGACATGCTCTCCCCGTTATAGTTTTTCTTCATGGATTACCTGGCGCAACTGAAAAGGAGAAGAAAGAGAGCAAATGCATCTAGGCCATTGATCAATAAACCTATGATCACTGGAGTAAAAATGACAGCCACGAAGAAAAATCTCAATTCAAACGTGATATGTCTAGAATTTCACATTGAACGTACAATGGGAGAGATCTTACACGTGAGGCATCTTTTTAGGCCAAAACATGAATTCGGCCATGTCGGGTATTTTCAAAATTATCAAAGTTTTCAAATTTTATTTATAATAATTTAATTATTTATTTTTATATAACTTTGAAGTAACATATATTTATGCACTGTTCCAGTTGGAAGTGTCATCAACTATTCAGTGACCATCAGGATTTGCTTTCCTTTTTTGTTGTAATTAGGTTTTGTTTTGTTGTATCCCAGGGCAGCTTTGTATTCAAAAGGAAAAAAACCGCTTATACAACTCAAATTAAAGATAAGTTATAGGAATTTTTGGACCTTAAATAGATAAATTAAGTTTTTCATAATAAATAATATTAAAGACAATGCAAAGATATGTTACTCTTTGTGATGTCATGGTGGGCGGGATTAATAAACGTGGAGGATAATTCTCACCTCCTTTCCTGCTTTAAAGGGGGAGCTGATACCAACATTCTACCATCCACCACCAATTTCAGTAGAACAAGTCTTACTTTTAGAACATGTTGCCGGCACATCCAGAATTGGATCTTAGATGAAGATGGCATTGGAACTGGAGAGAGAGAGAGAGAGAGAGAGAGAGAGAGAGAGAGAGAGAGAGAGAGAGAGAGAGAGAGAGAGAGAGAGA
>JAYJMB010005273.1:0-12138 GCA_036873735.1 Pouteria campechiana | reverse complement strand
GTTAGTTCCTTTAAAAACTTAGCATAAGCAGGCATGTTCTTAATCATGTCAAGCAAAGGTAAGTTAACATTAACTTTAAAAAGGATATCATAAATATCCAAAAATGATTTGTCCAATTTGCTTTGCCTCAATCTTCTTGGAAAAGGCACTAGTGGATTATAAGATGGTGGTGTCTTGTAGTTGATTAGAGGGTCAACTATTAGAAATACTGCCTTTCTTGAATGCACTTCCTCCTCTACCTTTTTCTTCCTGTTATCTATTCCTATAGAATCATTAGATTCATCAAATTCTTTGCCAACTTTCTTATCAATTACCTTTCCACTTCTCAATGTTGTGATTGCTTTTGCTTGCTCTAGCTAACTTGGCAATTTTCCAGGTGTGTGACTCTGCACAACTTCTATAATCTACCCCAACTATGTCTCTATCTTCTTTATTGATGCCTCCACATTTTGAAATCTTGGTTTAGTTGCTTGGACAAAAGTATAAGCTGTCTCCTGAAGATTATGTTTCTTGGATTGAAAAAAGTTCCAGCTTGATTTTGATTGTGACCAATATTCCATGAAAAGTTTGGATGATTCCTCTAACCAGGATTGCAAGTATCATTACGAAGGCCACTAGTTGTAGAAATTCATTGCGTTTGCTTGCTCCAAAACTCCTGTAAAATTTTCATTGGAAGGGAAAACATCTGTGAGTGTCCTGGATTACCACAAATTAAACAAACCTCAGTGGGGATAGATTGCTTCAAGTTCACTATCCTTGAGCATAGCACCTTTGTCTATTTCGCCATCTCTGACATTTGCATAGAAAGATCGTTCTTAAACTTGATCTCATAAATTCTTATAGACCTATCTCTTACACTCTTCTGTTGAGAGTTTGCTCCAAGCATCTCATATAGATCATATGTCTCATGCGAGGTCTTTTCTCCCATTGCTCCACCTGCTGTATTATCAACCATGGCTTGGCATGGTTGTGTTAGTCCATCATAGAAAAGTTGATTGAGCAATTCAAGAGGATATCTATGGTGAGGGTATTGAATCAATAATGCCTCAAATCTCTCCCATGCCTCATGGAATGCTTCCCCATCTATTTGAGAAAAAGTGGCAATCTTACTTCTCAATTCTGCAGTTTTAGCATGGGAATAAAATTTACCAATGAATTTATTATATACTGCATCCCATGTAGTCAATGATCTAGGAGCCAATGTCATGAACTGTGTTTTTGCTTCATCCTTCAAGGTGTAAGGAAAATATTTCATGCACAGCTAACCCTCAGTTAAACCTTGCAAAGGAGAAGTCTGAATAGTGGCATAGAAATTATGCATGAATGTTAAAGATCCTCTACAACTACACCATGAAAAGAAGGAAGCATGTTAAAGTGTATATGATTCAGCTTATAATTTCTGGCATTATCATTCAAAACAATGCATGAAGGTGAGATTTCAATCGATGGGCATGCAAAATCTTTCATAAGCTATTGAGCTTGTTGAGCCACTCTATTTTCTACATTGTTAGCCATCTAAACATCTTCTTCACTTATGCTTTCTATCTCTATTTCCACTTTATCAATGTGATCATTCCAATGCAACAAAATTGGATTCAGTGATCGTCTTCCTTGCATTCACAGTTTTGCAAAAAAAAAAAAGAAAGAAAGAATTAAAAATCCTGAATAAAATAAAATACAACAACAAAAAAGAAAAATTATAACTAAATTAAAAGAATTAATTTGGAACCATCTCCCCAACAACGGTGCCAAAAACTTTATAGTCAAATTATAATTTCTCGCAAGTGCATGAGTGTATAGTAGTATAGTGTGCAAAGCAAGGGTCGATCCCATAGAGAACTGTCAAACTGATTCAATTATGTCCAGTTACTAAAACTAATTTGTCCTAAATCAATAAGACAAATTAAAGACTAAGTAATTAATAGCGTAATGTAAGATAACAGAAAATAATGGTAGTGAGTAATGTAAAAGAGATTTCAGGTTGTAAGAGTCTAGGAATCTGACTTCACCACTTAATGTTATTAGGGTTATTGAGATGTTAGTATCACTTCAGCATCTTGGGTCATTCTATTCACCGTATGATTATTACCATTAGGTGTTTGGGTTTAAATTAAGTATTTTTTCTCATTCCAATTACCTATGGCATGTAGTGTAATTGAGATTGAAAACTCATGAAGATCAGAAGAACTTTAATGAACCAAGCAGAATAGTCTAGCATATGGCATATACCTTATCCATTTACTCATTCATTCAAAAGAGAACAGTACATGGTTTAGCATATAGCGTCTACCTTAATCATGTACTAAAACATAATTAAGCTAATTTACATAATTGGTGATCAGATAATTAAATAAATCAGATAATTGGATTATACACAATGAATGAAACAAGATGATATTGAATTAATAAACCAACAATCTTGTGAACAATGAATATCAAGGGGGGCTACATCATTGCCCTAGAAAAAGGAATTTAGTTCATAATGAAAGCATAAATAAAACTCTCTGAAATATGCATTATTTTAGAACTCAAAATCCTTCTCTTGCTCCCTTGCTTCTCTTGCACTCTCTATGCTAAACTGTGTTCTCCCCCTAAAACTCTATCCTCATTGTCCTTAAATAACCTAAGCAACAGGGTTTTAGTAGAACTCCTCAACGAATTTCAATTCCTTTATGCACAAAGATCCTCTTCTAAGGATAACCTTGTCTTTCTACAAGAAAAGATAGCTTCCATGCATAAAAATAGGAGTTGCAAAATAGATAAAATTTTTGTATAACTAATTTTCAAAGGTGCCTTCCAAAAATTGCAACAACTTACGCATTTTGAACTTCAAAAAATTTCAACAACTTATGCGGAGGAATTTGCTTCCAAAGGTAACTCAAATAATTGCAAGTGCTGATCATTATTGGACCCCATTGCTAAAAATACATTGCTGATTTCTAAAATCATAGTTTGGACGGCAATATCACATTCAACATATCTAAAATTTTCATGTTTTGCACTTCTATTTCACCCCAAAACTGTTTTCTGCATTTTTCAAATTTGCTTTGTCTATGGGTAGTTTATGGGCAAAGTTCTGTCTCCAACAGACAAAGTTGTACTAACTATAGACAAAGTTATGTCACTAGCAGACGAATTTCTATGACAGAAGACAAAGTTCTAGTTACTAAAAATAAAGATCTTTCACCAATAGATGAAGTTCTATGATTGAAGCTTGGAATTACACAATTATTTTTGTATTTTAATAGATAATTTTAGGGGCTACAACTTTTATGTTGATTACTTTATCTGAATGATCCATCTTATATGAGTCATGGGCCCTCAAAGTGACACGTTCTGACAGACAAAGTAGCATATGAATATGAAGCTCAAGAGATAGTTGCACTGATTTAGCTATAACTTTCTCATATAAACTTAGAATCATATAATTCTTATTGCATTAGAAACATAAGAACAAAGGATAAAACTTTTATGTTGAGCAAAGTTTCCAAATAGGCCTCCATCAGTCCCAGAAATTACTTTAAAGTGATGCCTTTTGTAATCTTCAGTTTCATTTTACAGAATTTTATGTCTGCAATAAAACAAACTTTGTTAAGTGCAATATTTACTTAAATATAAATATAAACCACTAAAAAGATACTAAAAGAGAATCTTAATCATGTAAATTTAGATATAAAAATATGATATTATATAAGCTTATCATCCAATTTTCATCATTTAAAGCTAGATAAATGCAAATTGGTTCAATTGTAAAAATGAAAGTATAATAACCACAGACATTTTGCATAGACCTTCTTGTTTTGACACCATCATAGACATTATCTATGATTTATTTTTTGGGATGAGCACTAATAAATCTCAAATCAGTAGGAGGTTGATAGGAAACATTAATTGTAATTACCTTCTCTTCATTTTCTGAACTTTGTATGCCTTCACAATTTGTACCATCTTCTTGATCCTTCAGTTTCTGCTTCATTTGCATCACTATCACACTCATTTCTTTGGATTACATTTGCTTCATCAAATTTAACCTACATAGACTCTTTTACAATCTGTGTTTTCTTAATGTATACTCTAAATGCTCTACTATTAGAAGAGTAACTAAGAAAGATAACGTCATTATTTTTTGGATCAAACTTTCCAAGGTTATCTTTTCCATTATTTTACACATAGCAAGAGCATCCAAAGGAATTAAAATATGAGATATTTAGTTTCCATTCTTTACAAAGCTCATATGGGGTTTTCTTTAAGATTGCTCTTATGATAACCCTATTCAGTACATGGCAAGCTGTAGTCACTGCTTTTCCTTAGAATCTTTTGGACAACTTACCTTCATTCAACATAGTTCTTGCCATTTTTTGAATTATTCGATTCTTTCTTTCAACATCTCCATTTTGTTGAGGAGTTTTGGGGGATGAGAAACTATGGTGAATTCCTTTCTCGTCACAAAGGTCAATAAATTTTTTGTTCTCAAATTCACCACCATGATCACTATAGATAGACACAATCAATATTTGTTTCTCATTTTGAACTAGCTTTTAAAATGTATAAAACATTGAAGATGCTTCATATTTGCTAGTCAAGAGAATCACCCATGTAAATCTAGAGTAGTCATCCACTATCACATATACATATCTTTTTCCTCTAAGAGTGACAATGTCTGATGGTCCAAATTGATCCATACATAATAGTTCCAGAGGTCTGGATGTATATACCTCATTTTTAGGATGGAAGGATACTTTGGTCTGTTTTGACAATTGATATGATTTGCATATTTGATTTTTGTTATAGTTTAGTTTGGGTGGACCAATCACAAGATAATTTTTTCATAATGATCTGCTATTTGACATGTTAATATGTCCCATCCTTTTATGCCAAACCCATGTATCATCTTTGACTACAATTAAGTATTTTCCAGCAATATCATCTAGCTGTACTAGATAAATATTTTCATACATTTTTCCACTAAATAGTAGATCATTGTCTATATTGAATACATTACATGCAGATGGATCAAACATAACTTTGTGACCCTTATCACATAATTGACTGATACTTAGCAAATTGTGCTTGAGTCCTTCCACATGTAATACATCCTCTATGTATGCATTGAATAGTCCTTCCATATATAATACATCCTCCATGTATGTATTGAATAAACCATAAATTTTACCTATACCTTTGATGAGGCGTTTGTCATTATTGCCAAATGCAATTGTTTCTCCATTTATCTACTTCAACTCTTTCAACAACTCTTATTCCCAATTATATGTCTCTAGCAACCATTATCCATGAACTAGTCATTGCTAGATGTAGCTTTGAGACTTACTTGTATTCAAAGCAAGTTTTTCTTTTTACCTTTTCAGTACCCAAGCATTGGGTCCAATGGTGTTAGTGGAATTGTGTATGGAAGAAGTTTATGCATGATCCTTGCATTAGCATCTCATCTTTGCACCTTTTGCTTGCATCTTTTTGGCATAACAAGCATACGCTTTATGTCCAATTTTGTTATAGAAATAGCAAGCATTCGAAATTTTTCTAATGCATTATATTCCACTAGTTTCTTTACCTAGGGATAACCCATGAACCTTCTAATGTTTGGATAGTTTTCCCTTTCTTCTGTGAGATTCACTCCCTTTGACCATCCAACAAATTTTTATGAGTTTCCATCCTTTAACTGTTCACAATCAAGTCCCTTTTTGCTAGTTTGATTGATCATTCCCATGAACTTAGTCACAGATTCTCCTAGATTGAAGAATTTACTCAATATAATGTTTAATATTTCTATCTCTTTCAAATTTTCAACTTCTTTTTGTAAAGATAGATTTCTTTTCTGCTAGTATAGTACTTTGATAGTTGCATCAAAGCATCTTTCCTTTTGAGTAAGTTTCTGGCCAAGCAATTCAAACTCATGGAAGAGGGAATTGTATGATTGTTGTAGCTCATGAAACATTTTGCATTTGACACAAGTGCAATTTGAGCTTGAAGAATCGAAACTATAAGAGTAGTAGGAGTTTACCTCTGTCTCCAACTCCGTTGTACATTGCTCTTTGATGGTGATTTGATCTGTTGGTTCATTCTTCATCTGGGCCATGTAGCATATTCTTGCGAGGTGTCCAACTTCATTGTCACCTTTATCAGTTGAGTTTGTCCCTGATGAGTCTTCATCATTCTCATACATTCCTTTGGTTTGGTTTCTTCAAGACTTCTTGAAGTGCTTCTTTTCTTTTCTTTCATCCTTCTTGTTCATATTTGCTTTTTCTTCATTGGGACACTTAGGAGAAATGTGTCTGATCCCTCCATATCTATAGCATGTTGGGAGATCCTTCTTTCTTTCAGCCATTTTGTTCTGTTATCTAGGTTGTCTCCTTGAGGTGTTGCATCTACTACTTGCAAACTTTCTAAAGTTTTTGACCAACATGGCCATATCATCTTCTGATTGAGATGCCAGATTACTGCTGCTCTCTCAAGTCACTTTAGAGCAATACTTTTCATTAGCTTTGTTGGTTCCTCTCTTACTTTTGATCAGCTTATGTGACATCAATGAAACAATGAGATCATCCACTAGAAGAGTGTTCAGGTCCTTTTCTTCTTCTATTATTGTGATCTTTTGGTTCCATGATTTTGGTTGCACCCTCAGTATCTTCATTACCTATTCAAAATTTGTGACTTCATTTTCCAATTCTTTCAAAGCATTAGTAACTTTAGAAAAATGAGCATACGTTTCTGATATATTTTCTCCTTCTTTCATCCTAAAGTTTTTTAGTTCTCCTATCAATATATTTCTTCTAGTTCCCTTGACTTGTAAGGATCCTTTATATATAGATACTAATTTATCCCAAATACCTTTTGTGGTAGTGCAAGAGGATACTCTATCAAACTCAGATGAAGATAGTCTACAAAATAAAGAGTTCATAGCCTTTGGATTATTTTGGACTAAGGTGGCTTCCTCTTTAGTCAATGCATCTATTTCAATAGTGGGAAGAATGATTCTAACTTTAATAGCCTTCCAAGACTCCATATTATTGGCTATAATGAATTGTTTCATCCATAACTTATAATAAGCAAAATTGGTTCCATCAAATAGAGGTGGTCGGGTAGACGATTGCCCCTCAACGAATATGTATAAAGAGGATGATTGGTTTGCTATTGGATCACTATAAAAGTTTATGTAGTCTTATCTAATACCACTTCTATGTCCTGAAGATTAGGCTAAAACCTAAGAAGGGACGGGTGAATTGAGTACTCAAAAATTATTGCTTTACCCCTTTAGGATCAATTATCCCTCTAGCAATCAATTCAAATCACTCAATCAATCAATGTACAAATAAATAAGGCATAGGGATTTTTGTAGTGGTTTGAGTAAACACTCTACTCCACTCTCCCAAGAACATTCTTTTCTAAGTGTCTTGGGTTCCACTATTCCCAATAGCAGAAATACAATAGTTCTCGTAGTAGTCCTCTAGATTCCAGCTCTAAGGGGCATAAGCACAATGCTCCCAGCACTCTTCTAGATTTTAGCTCTAGGGGGGCTTAATCACAGTGCTCCCAGCAATCATCTAGATTCCAGCTTTAGGGGGCATGAATAAATAACTCTTGTCTACACTCAGACAGTCACAACTCTTCTTGAGTCTAGTCTCAATCACTAGCTCAAGGAATTTACAATGAATGAATATCAAAAGTTGAAGCATAAGTATTTCTCTATAAGCATAAGGGAAGGTTTCTAAAGATTGAATGCAGAAGTATATGATCTTACCAAAAGATGGTTGGGAGCCTTCAAAGAAAGTTGAGGAAGGTTTGAATGCAAGGCTCTTGACTCTTGAAAGATAGGAGAAGGTTTTGTATTAGATGATTAAATGCTCTTAATGGAATTTTTGAATAACTTCCTTAATACATGGTTGGTCTTCTTGTTCCAATGAGGCTTCATTTATAACTGTTTTGAATTCCAGCCATTGGTGGTAGGTGAACTCCATTAATGATAGAAGACTATTTTGATTAGCATATTTAAATTCTCCGACTTCTACTTAATCCTCGTTTGTTGAAATACCTACAACACTAACCTTGGAGAAGATGATTTTCAGATTCTTAATAAGCGTTAGTTGAGGTGTTGCTACAATGGCTGATTCTTTCATCATTATAGAAAGGACATCATTAATGCTGAATGGAGACTAACATTTTGGTTTGCCCATTATTCATGTTTTTGTTATGAAAGATGAAGTATCTGTTCTGCTGTTCATCAGATAAAGTTCCTTCATCTTCTGGTTTGTCCTTCGTAAGTAGCAGATGAATCTTGGAGATGTTGTTTCATCACATTGTTTATTGGGTTGTCTGTTGTAAGTAATAGACAGATTGAATTATCTTTTCCAATGCTTTGTCTTGTGGATTATCTGTTGAGCTATAGAAGCATGGATGACTTATTTCTTTAGCACTTTATCTGTTGAGTTGTCTCTTGTAAGTAATAGACGAATTGTTGGAGTGCAGATGGATTTTCTTTATTACTTCATCTGATGGGTTGTCTATTGTTAGTAACAAACTAATCATTGAGGTGTAGATAAATTTTCTTCACCACTTCATCTTTTGGTTCATCGGTTGTAGATAGTAGACGAGCTTAAATGTGTAGACAAGTGCCATTTCTCCGCCAGACGAACTTCTCTACTTTGCTAGATGACCTTCACTTCTCTGTTTGTTTATAATAAACGATCATTGGCTCACTTATGATAGATGAAGTCTGCTGCTTTGCATTCATCAGATATAACTTCACTAAGTGTAATATTTCATCAAATGTACTTATGAAACACTAAAGTCATGTCAAATAAAGTTACACGACATGTAAATTTAGGCATTGAAATATGCTATATTATGAGCTCATCAAGATCTGTAGCAAATTAGATTATTGCTTAGCTCTATTTTTCCAGTGATCATGATTGAATTGAAATCCATGAAGTTTGTTGAAGATTTAGAAGTCTCTTGGGTGTCAAGTTCTATATTTATTATTCCTTCTTTATATTGATTATACCTTGGTTTAGGTTGTAAACAAAGAGATAGTTTGAATCATTATAGAGTGTAAGTGATTCAACTATATCACCACTTGAAGTGTAAATATAGAGAACAGAGGAATTATACCACTTGTAACTTTGGGATTAAGTTGACTAGTGAAACCCAAGTCTGGGAATTTGACTTAGAGAGTAGAGTAGGTAGGGATTGCTGAACCACTATAATTTATGTGATCTTGATTTTTTCTAAGTGCATTGATATTGCAGTGCATGTAACACGCTTTTGTTAACTCTATTTACTTAAGTCATAGCATAGGATAAAAAAGTGGTAATAGTGATATCTCTGTATTGCTCAAAGTGATCTACCATGGATTCAATAAGAAGCAGTGAAAGTGGAATTGGCAACAATAATGGATATGGTAGTGGTGACAGCTAATATGCATTTTGAACCACTAGTTCTTTAGAAGGATTATTTGCAAATAGACCCTTATCTAACTAGAGATAATTATCCTCTCTGGAAATTAAGAATGCAAAACTTCTTGATAGGTCATAATATGTTAGCATGGTGCATATTCAAAGATGGTTTGATAGTTCCAAAAGGAAGGACAGTTCCAAAAGGAAGGACAAGCACTTGGATAGCAGAACAAAAAGAGAAATGTTCCACAAAAAAGAACAATCCAAAATCCTTTTGTATTGTGCCATTTCATAAGATAAATTTGAATAGGTGTCAACCCATAAGTCTGCCAAAGACATATGGAATAAACTTCAAATTACCCATGAAGACACATATCAAGTCAAAGAGACAAAGATGAATCTATTAATGCATAATTCTAAGCTTTTTACTATGTTATGTAATGAATCTATTACTGAGATGAATCATAGGTTTTCAAAAAATTGTAAATGCATTGAAAGGACTTGGAAAAGAAATCACAAAGAAGGAAGAAGTTTAGAAAATGCTTAGATCTTTACCTAAAGCCTGGATAATAAAGGTAATAGTGTTTGACGAAGCAAAGGATACTGTTGGTCCTGTTCAAATGGTGACTAAAGAGTGGGGGGGATGAATTGAGTCTTTAAAAATTTTATCCAAGTTAAAGATTAAAGTGCTGAAAGGATGGAAAGTAGATCACATAGCATAATGCAATGGTATTTTTATAGTGGTTTGGCCCAACATGGCACCTACTCCACTCTCTGAGTAAGCCTCACTTCCTGCACTCAGGTTCCACTAATCGCTTGTTAGTTTTACAAGTTTGCCAAAAAATTTTACACTCGTTGGTTTCTAATCTCACCAATGAACTTATATAAATATTGGTTTTCCAAACTAACCAAAGAACTTATATACGAACAGCATGCCCCTTGCTTGTTGTCACAAATAACAAAGAATCTATAATAGAAATACCTCTTACACAGGTAGAGATGTACAAAGAATTAAAATAATAAAAATAAAGGATTTATAGTAAAGCTCGACTGATTCAGACTCCAAAGAGTTATTATAGAGGTTAAGCTTTGATTATAGATTAGTGTTTTGCGCAGAGGAGTTGAATGCTTCTTGGAAGAACTTTATGGAGAGAAAATGCTTTGTGATTTCTTTCAACAACATTTGTAACTTTGGAGTGACCTCTGTTTACTCCTTTTAAACTTGGATTCAAAATCTACCCATTGGTGAATATGACCTTCATTAAATGCGAGCAAATTATTAAGATTTTTTGATCATTGCAATGTTTTCACAGTTTTAGATCATTTAGAATGAGTTTGTTTGGAAATAAGAAGAACTCTTCATTAGAAACTTGCATTGTTGAAACCGTTTGCAATTTTGGACTGTATGAAGTAAATGTTGAATCAAACCTCCTAATCTTGTATGATTCAAATGATAAATAAAGTAAATAACCAAGTTTTTATGATGAATAAAAATATATGAGTGAACAGTTAAGGTACTGACTATTGTTTCTAAGAGTGTAGTAATGAGCAATATTAAGGAAACAACTCAAGTCTAGTGGACAGTACGATACAAGAATATATCAGAGATATGATCTACTATAATGGAGTAAAACATAATTAACCAAGAGTGACACTGAGACAATAAAAAGATTTCTAAAACTATATTTGAAGCTATGGCAACCAAGACTTCAAAATATCCTACAAAGATACTAAAGACGAAAACTCAATTGTTGCAGAAGTCTTTCTTTAGAAGAAGCTAATTCAAGACCAAGACTTGCTTTAAACAAACATGCACAACATCATGTCAGGATAAATGCTAAAGGAAAAAGTTGCATCTCACATTTCTAATCAAATCTTTTCATACATAATCTAAAGTTAGTCAAAATTAATCATAGACAAAGAATAGTAAAGAAAAAGTTCATCCAAAGACTTAAGGCAGAAACCCCAAAGAAATACAAAAGACAAAAATGAGCTTAAAACAAAGTAATGGTTTAGTAAGTTTGTCCGAAACTACTTCAAGTAAATGGGATGAAGCATGGGACAAAGAAAAATGAGCAAACTTTGTTCGCACAAGAATGGCTAAGCAAAATTTGTCTAAAATTAAATACAGACAAAGTAACAGTTCAGTGGGTTTGTTTAAAACTTGCTTCAGGGAAGAGTGCTTTTTTTAAATTTCTTTCTATCTTTGGCTATTTCACTTTCCTAAAGTTGATGTTCTTTGCACATGTCATCCTCTTAGAACAGACTTAATAACAAATAACGAGATGCTTTTTTTTTGAATTCCTTTTTATCTTTGGCTAATCCACTTTTTTGAGATTGAAATTCTCTACTCATATCAAGATTTTCTTGACCGTCTCGCCCAATGTTCGTTTGTTCTTTAGTTTGCCTCGAGTTAGCTTTGGACAAACTTTCTCTGAGTAAAATAGAAAGAGTCATTTTTATCCGAGCATACTCCATTCTATTTATCTCTATTACGAGTTTTATTCTCAAAGATTATGTGCTTTTGATAATACATCTCCTCGTTCCCCAAGAGGAATGAACTTAAAAGACCTCTTCTACAGCACTGCAGACTTTCCAATTGTTTATCAGGGACAAGAAAATAAGGAAGAAATAAATAAATGGAACGACGTGAACGAAATTGGTCGCCTTTGGAATGAACCAAATAATTTCCATTATTATTGATTTTCCTCAATTGATTACATTTGCTGTG
>JAYJMB010005272.1:0-55291 GCA_036873735.1 Pouteria campechiana | reverse complement strand
CCAACATTCCATTGGCAAAGGGGTGTCATCTAGTGGTGAAAGACCTCTTCTTCTTGTTAATCTCTCTGCATTATCTTGAGCTATTTATTTACTTTTATTCTATTAAGTTTTTGAAATTATACTAAACCTTATTACAAGTCTGCTTAGTTATATACTTAGTAACTAAGATTAATTAAGTTGATTTGCCATTCTCCGTGGGATCGACCCTTGCATTGCACACTGTATTACTATATGTTCATACACTTGCGAGGAATTATAATTTAAACCATCATGTTCATCTTAACATAGTTACAATGAATTCTAGAATTCAAATTGAACAATGCATACTTAATCTCCTAAACTTATTCTAAGTATTCAAAGATTTCAAAAGAAATGGCTAAGTTAATTTGATCAATGTGTATAAAGAATCTATGGCAAATTAGACCAAAGATCAAGTCAAGCATGTAGACAATAGTGATTTCTATCATTTTCAACTTGACTATTATCAAATGTCACATACATGTCATTGGTTTTATATGATGACCCTGATCAATGTTCAAAACACACAAACACACCCATATATTATTTTTTTATTTTATTTTTCATATGATTTTAAAACCAAACATAATCACAATCAATAAAGCACTCAATGTAGAGATTTAAACATAACACATAAACTATCCAAACACACACCACCAAAACTAGATAAGCCAAACATACCATAAGCTAAGACAAACACATCCATAAGCAAATCCATAAGCAAAATACTAACACCCTCAAACTTGAAAGTAACATTCTCCTCAATGGAGAAAAAAATAATGGAAAACAAGGACTTCCCTGAAATGAATTGGATCATTCATCTAAGCTTTCACCTTCCTCGTAACTCTTAGATTTTTCTTCATAATCAGGAAATGTTGGTGGAGTGGGGAAAGCAATTGAGCTATTACCTTGTGATATGTTGCAACTCTGGAACATGTCAGTGAGAACATTGTTGTGGTCCACCATATATATGAACTATTGCTGCTCCTCCTTCATCATTCGCCACTGCCAAGATTGAATTCCCACTAGGCATGATTGGAGCTCAGCAAGAGTAGGTTCTTTAGAAGAAGATTTCCTCATGGGTGTCTGTTGGGAAGAACTTGGTGTTGCAAATGAGGTACCCGCTCTCGCACTTACATGTGATGACTTTTCAAAAGTTTCCATAACGACATCATTGATTGTCAGCAAAGGTTGTTGGAGTTCCTCTTTTGCAATAGTAGGAACTCCAACCATAAGACACAATTGGCAGATAAGTGAAGGATGTCCCAATCTGCTTATGAGACTCCCTGTGTTGAAAGAAATGATGGAACCCTCAATTACCCGGCCCACATCGATGGACAGTCCAATTTAAATTGCATAGTTGAGAAGGGCTCACTCCCTTGTCACATCAGAATCATGATTTGAGGATAACATTTTAGCTGATATGAAATAGTGCCAAGCCTTACACGTCACCTCCAAGTGCCCTCTTGGGAAAATAATTACCTTGTTGTTCTAGGTCTTTCACGTGATGCCAGATCTAGTAAGGTAAAAGATGATGGCATTATAATTTGGTCCTTACTCAATCCAAGCTGAGTACTCATCCTTTTCAATGTTTGCAAGCTCATATAATTGGTTGATGGCAAATGGGTCAAAAGGCACCATCTTTTCATGCACAAGTCTCTTTAACTCCCTTTGGTTGGCTTTGTATTGTTCTTGGGCATTAGCATAGAATTCCCTAACCAGTGGCACCACTACAACGTCAAGCTAAGCTATAAATCGCATCCAATTTCGGACTTGAATGAGATCGACTATGTCCTCAATCTACAAGAGAGTTTTTGAAGATGTCTTCAACTTGGGCATTGAAAAATGTGGGTTTAGGTGGTGTATTTGACTCTCTTGTACGCCTTCTCTTGGAGGGTCCAGTGGAAGTGGACTTCTTTGGAGGCATGGTGACAACAGACGAAATGCAATATCCAACTACCTTGAGCAACCAAAATGAGGCAAAATTCCCAAGGCTCCTCTTGACCTAATCACACAATTCCACTTCTCTTAGAAATAGCAAAAAACAAGCAAGAATTCATGCATACACACTACAAGAAAAGGTCTCTTCCTTCAATAAGGCAATTCCTCAAACATGTAGCATGCACTTGGAATTTTCTCAAGGTTTGCCTTCATAGGACCCCAAATTCCACTTCAATACACAACCAATCTTGTCAGATATACCCTTGCAACATTTTCCAAAGAGAAGCCACGCACACACTAGCTCAAAAAATTTGTCAAAGACCTAGTGTGTACAATGATAAGAAGTCTCCCAAACACAAGAACCCATCTCAATTTCTCCTTAATCCACCACAGGAATGATGCAATCTACTAAGAATACAAATAGAAGATGGTTTGAGATGCTAGAAGTGACTTACTCTTGATTGTAAGAAGATTCTCACAAATTTGTCCAACCCCACTCTAAGAAAATGGTTGAAGAAAAGGATGAATGGAGGAGTGGTTGAGTTGAATCCAAGGAGGGCGATGGAAGAAAGAAGGTGTTGATGATAAAGCTTTGAGTTTAGGAGGGTGAAAATGGGGTTTAGGGTTGTGAGGAAAGGTTTTGGAGAGAAGGGGAAAGAGGGAGAGAGAGAACTCATGAAGTGGGGGTGGGAATGGGGAAAGAAAACAAGGGCTTGTGTGGATTTAAGTGGGAATGGACGACAGTGCCAGGTGGCTACCTTGGGTAAGAACAAAGGGGTTCTAGTGCCAGCAGTACTAGAATGGGTGCTGACGGCACCATCTTGTTCTACCATGTGACGCTGTATGGTGAATTTCTAGTGCCGGTGGCACCAGAATGCTGCGTCATCTTATAACACATGATTTTTCACCATCGAAGGTGCCAAAATAGGCACCGGCGGTGCCATTTGCTTCTTCTATTCTATCTTTGTCATTTCTCCAATTCACACTAATGATTCCCTTCTTTGAGCTTGATTTGTTTTGCTCCCTAATTCCTTCGTTCATGAACTTAACCTTTCAATCACATAATAACAATCTACTAAGTATAGCAAATAGAAAAATAGTAGTGTAATTTAACAACTTAAAAATCCAATCAAGTTTATTTAAACTAATGCAACTACCATGCTTTATTAATGCAAGAACATCACTACATCTAAGAATTTGAAATAACTAAAAGATAAAATAGCTTGGGTTGCCTCCCAAGAAGCTCTTTATTTAACTTTTGAGCAAGATAAAATTCCTTTTTCTACAAATTTTCAAATTCACACACTTCATTTAGCTGCATTGGCACATCATCTTATTGGTATAAATGCATGGTTTTGATGACAAACAAAACTTGATTAAAGATTATATACTAATGATTGTTACCAAGATTTTATTATGAAGAATCAAGTTGTAGGTCTTACAAAAAATTAGCACAAAAAATATACTCCAAGGAGTAAAGGCTTGGGTGAGTAAAAAAGCAAAAGATAAAGTGTTGTTATAGAAAAAGCACAAATAAAAAGGATTCAGTTGTTTCCATTTGTTTGTCGAAGTTAAAAATTATATTTGACAAATGCAAAGCAGTGTACATACAGTAGACTTTGTCTATCACAAGCAAGCCACAGTTGAGCCAACGATCATCTATTATAAACAAACAAAGCGAAGAAGCAAAGGTCGTATGGAAGAGCAAAATGTTCTCAAGCTAATGATTGTCTGCTATGAATAGACAAAGTAGAGAAATAAAGGTCGTATAGCAGAGCAAAAAGTTCATCTGGTAGAGCAATGGCATTTGTCTAAGCTCATCTATTATCTACAACAAATAACACAATAGACAGAGCCGTGATAAAAGTTTGTATGTGACTTAACGCTTAGTCTGTCACTTATAATAGACAACCATTAGATGACGCTATAAAGAAAATCCATCTATGCTCCAATCCATCTGCCAATACAATAGACAAAGTGTTGAAGAAACAAGTCATCCGTGCTTCTACAATTCAATAGACAACCCACAAGAAAAAGCAGTGGAAAGGATAATTCATTTGCTACTTACGAAAGAAAAATTAGAAGATGAAGGAACTTTGTCTTATGAACAACTGGATAGATACTTCATCTATCATAAGTAAAAGACGAGCAATGATCAAGCCGAATCATTGGTCTCCATTCAACATTAATATCACCCTTTCCATATTGATGAAACATTAAGTTATTCCAGCAATACCTCAACCAAAGCTTATTAACAAACTAGAAATTACCTTATCCAAGGTCAATACTATAGATATTTCAATGGATGAGGATTAAGCAGAAGTCAAAGAATTCAAATATGCTAATCAGAATGGTCTTTCTCATTAATGAAGCTCACCTACTACCAATGGCTGGAATTCAAAGCAGTTATAAATGAAGCATCATTGGAATAGAGGAAGAAATGAAGTATCAAAGAAAATCATTCAAAAATCCTCTTGAGAGCATTTACTGATATGAGCTAAACCTTATGTTATTCTTCAAGAGTAAAGAGCCTTGCATTCAAATCTTCCTCAACTCTCTTTGAAGGCTCCCAACCAACCTTTAGGTAGATCGTTTACTTCTGTATTCAATATTCAAATTTCTTACCCTATGCTTACTGAGGAATACCTGTGCTTCAACTTTCGATATTCATTCTCTTTAAATTCCTTAAGTCAGTGGTTGAAACTAGATGCAAGAAGAGTTGTGACTATCTAAGTGTAGACAAGAGCTATTTATTCATGCCCCCTAGAGTTGGAATCTAGAAGAGTGCTGGGAGCACTATGTTAATATGTCCCCTAGAGCTACAATCTAGAAGAGTGCTAGGAGCACTATGATTATGCCCCCTAGAGCTAGAATTTAGAAGTGTGCTGGAAGCAATATTGTATTTTTACTATTGGGAATAGTCGAACCCAAGACACTAAGAGGAAAGTGTTCTTAGAAGAGTGGAGTAGAGTGTTTACTCAAACCACCATAAAAATCTTGTGCCTTATTTACTTGTGCTTTAGTTAATTGAGTGATTAATAGCTAGAAGGATGATTAGTCTTAAAGGGGTTAAGCAATAATTTTTAAATACCCAATTCATCCCTCCCCTCTTGAGTTTTTGCCTAATCTTCGAAACCAATAAGTGGTATCAAAGCAGACTACATAAACACTTGTAGTGATCCAATGGCAAATCCATCATAGTCATTTCATATATTCACTAAGAGGCAATCATCTACCTGGCCACCCCTATTTGATGGAACTAACTTTGCTCACTAGAGCTGAGGATGAAGAAATTCATTATAGCCAATAATATGGAGTCTTGGAAGGCTATTAAAGTTGGAATCACTCTTCCCATTACTAAAGTAGATGCATGTACTAAAGAGGAAGCCACCTCAGTCCAAAACAATGCAAAGGCTATGAACTCTATATTTTGTGGACTTTCCTCATCTGAGTTTGATAGAGTATCCTCTTGTATCACTCCAAAAGGTATCTGGGATAAATTAGTATCTATTTATGAAGGATCCTCACAAGTCAAGGGAACTAGAAGAAATATGTTGATAGGAGAACTAGAAAACTTTAGGATGATGGAAGGAGAAAGTATATAAGAAATGTATGCTCATTTTTCTAAAGTTACTAATGCTTTGAAAGGCTTAGAAAAACAAGTAACAAACTCGGAACAAGTGATGAAGATATTGAGGGTGCTACCAAAATCATGGAACCAGAAGATCATAGCAATAGAGGAAGCAAAGAATCTGAACACTCTTCTGGTAAACGATCTTATTAAAAAAAAAGGGAGGAGCTAACAAAGCCAAAAAAAAGTATTGCTTTGAAAGTGACCAAAGAAAGCAATAATGATTCTGCATCATTATCTGAAGATGATATGGCCATGTTAGTTAGAAATTTTAGAAAGTTTATAAGAAGCAGCAGAAGCATCACCTGAAGGAGACAGCCTAGACAGTAGAAGAAAATAGCTAAAAGAAAGAAGGATCTCCCTACATGCTATAAATGTGGAGGGTTTGGACACATGTCTGCAGAGTGTCCCAATGAAGAAAAAGTAAATATGAATAAGAAGGATAAAATAAAATGAAAGAAACACTTTAAACCAAGTCAGAGGAATGTATGTGAATGATAAAGACTCATCTGGGACAAGCTTGAGTGAGAAATGTGATAATGAAGTTGGACACCTCGCAAGAATATGTTGCATGGCCTAGATGGAGAATGAATCAACAGATCAAATCACCATCAAGAAGTAATGCACAATGGAGCTGGAAATAGAGGTAAACTTCTACTACTCTTACAGTTATGACTCTTCAAGCTCAAATAGCACTTGTGTCAAATGCAAGAAGTTTGATGAGTTACAACAATCATACAACTCTCTTTAGGGAGTTTGAATCACATGACCAAAAACTTACTCAAAAGAAAAGACACTTTGATGCAACTATCAAAGTAAATTTTATACTGGCAAAAAGAAATCTATCTCTACAAAAGGGGGTTGGAAATCTAAAAAAAGAAATAAAGATATTAAATAATATGTTGAGTAAATTCTCCAATCTAGGAGAATATGTGACCAAGTTCATGAGAATGACTGGTCAAACCAACAAAAACAAACTTGGTTGTGAATAGTCAGATAATGGAAACTCTTAGAAAATTGTTGGATGGTCCAAGGGAGTGAATCTCAGATAGAAAGGAAAAACTATCCAAACATTAGAAGGTTCATAGATTATCCCTAGGTAAAGAAACCAGAGGAATACATTGCACTTAGCAAAGCTCTAAATACTTATGATTTCTGCAACAAAATTAGACATAAAGCGTATGATGTTATGCCAAAAAGATGCAAGCAAAAGGTGGAAAGACGAGATGAAAACGCAAGGATTATGCACAAACTTCTACCACATACAAATCTACTAACATTATTGGACCCAATACTTAGGTACCAAAGAGGTAAGAAGAAAACATTCTTTGAATGCAGGTAAGTCTCAAAGCTACATCTGGCAATGCATGGCTCATGGATAGTGGCTGCTCAAGACATATGACTAGAAATAAGAAGCTATTCAAAGAATTAAAGCCTATAGGTGGAGGAACTGTTGCATTTGGCAACAATGACAAAGGTCTCATCAAAGGAATAGGTAAAATTTATGGTTTATTTAATGCATGCATAGAGGTTGTATTATATGTAGAAGGACTAAAGCACAATTTGCTAATGTGATATCCCACATTGCTTGGGTGAGGGAGGGAGTCCTGGGCTAAATATGTGAGGCTCGGTTGCAAAGGTAGCACCCATTTTGGGCAGGTGCAGGACGGGCCCGGAGGTGCTAGTGAGGTTCCTGTTAAGGATGCACTATGTGCTGGAAGGGACAAATTCGTGAGTCTGGTGAGGTTCTTGCTAAGGATGCACTAGGCAAAGTGGATAATATGTGCTGGAATATCGGGTCATTACAATTGGTATCAGAGCTAACTCCCAATAGTTTGTAGGGGTGTGTGCCATGAGGACATGGCAGCCCTGAGGAGGGGTGGATGTGATATCCCACATTGCCTGGGTGAGGGAGGGAGTCCTGGGCTAAATATGTGAGGCTTGGTCGCAAAGGTAGCACCCATTTTGGGCGGGTGCAGGATGGGCCCGGAGGTGCTAGTGAGGTTCCTGTTAAGGATGCACTATGCGCCCGAAGGGACAAGTTTGTGAGTTTGGTGAGGTTCCTGGTAAGGATGCACTAGGAAAAGCGGACAATATGTGTTGGAGCACTGGGTCGTTACAGCTAAGTATCATTCAATTATGTGACAAGGGTCACAAAGTTGTGTTTGAACCATCTGTATGTAATGTATTCGGTATAGACAATGATCTACTGTTCAGCAGAAAAAAGGCATAGAAATATTTATCTAGTACAATTAGATGATATTGTTGAAAAATGCTTAATTGCAGTCAAAGATGATCCGTGGGTGTGACATAAAAGGATGAGACATATCAATATATCAAATATCAAATCTTTGTGGAAGTAGGATCTTGTGATTGGTCTACCAAAATTAAACTATGATAAACATCAAATATGTAAATCATGTCAATTGTCAAAATGGACCAAAGTATCCTTCCTTACTAAAAGTGAGGTATCTACATGTAGACCTTTGGAATTATTGCACATGGATCTATTTGGACCATCAGACATTATCACCTTTGGAGGAAAAGATATGTATATATGATAGAAGATGACTACTCTAGATTTACATGGATGATTCTCTTGACTAGCAAACACTAAGCATTTTTCATGTTTTATTGATTTTGAAAGCTACTTCAAAATGAGAGACAAATGTTGATAATGTCTATCCGCAATGATCATGGTGGTGAATTTAAGAATAAAAAATTTATTAATTTTTTTGATGAAAAAGGAATTCACCATAGTTTCTTATCTCCCAGAACTCCTCAACAAAATGGAGTCATGGAAATAATGAATCAAATAATTTAGAAAATGGCTAGAACCATGTTAAATGAAAATAAATTATCCAAAAGATTCTAGGGAGAAGCAAGTAGTACAGCCTGCCATGTGTTGAATAAAGTTACCATAAGAGCAATCTTAAAGAAAATCCCATGTAAGCTTTGGAAATGAAGGAAACCAAATATCTCATATTTTCATTCCTTTAGATGCTCATGCTATGCGCTGAACAATGGAAAAGATAACCCTAAAAAGTTTGATCCAAAAAGTGATGAAGTTATCTTTCTTGGCAACTCTTCTAACAATAAGGCATTTAGAGTTTACATTAAGAAAACACATGCTATAGAAGAGTCTATACATGTTAAATTTGATGAAGCAAATGTAACCCCGAGAAAGGAGTGTGATGGTGATGCAGATAAAGCTATAATAAATACAAAGCTGCTCAAATTGAAGGATCAAGAGGATGGCACAAACTGTAATAACATACAAAGTTCAGAAAATGAAGAGGAGGTAAGAGTAGGTGATGTTCCCTATCAACCTCTTGATTTGAGATTTATTAGTGCTCATCCTAGAAAACAAATCATAGGAAATGTTTATGATGGTATCAAAATAAGAAGATTTATGTAAAATGTATGTAGTCATTATGCTTTCATTTCTATAATTGAACTAACTAGCATTAATCAAGATTTAAATGATGAAAATTAGATTACTGCAATGCAAGAAGAGCTTAACCAGTTTGAAAGGAATAAAGTATGGGAATTAGTTTCAAAACCACAGAATATTAATATAATTGGAACTAAATGGGTATTCAAAAACAAACTAGATGAGAGTGAGTTAGTTATAAAAAATAAGGCACGATTAGTTGCTAAGTGATCTCCTAAGAAAAAAGAGTTGACTTAGAAGCCATTAGAATGCTACTCGCTTTTACATCCCATAAGAAATTCAAATTATTTCAGATGGATATAAAGAGTGCATTTCAAATTGGACATTTAAGTGAAGAAGTGTATGTAGAGCAACGCCTTGGTTTTGAAAATGACAATAAGCCAAATCATGTCTATAACATCACCAAAGCATTATATGGTTTGAGACAAGCTCCAAGAGCTTGGTATGAAAGGCTGAGTAAACTCTTAAGTGGTCCTAATTCAAAAGAGGAAAAGTTTGATACTTCCTTGTTTATCAAAACTATTAACAAGGATATCTTGATAGGTCAAATTTATGTGGATGATATTATATTTGGAGCTACAGATGAAAAACTATGTCAAGATTTCTCAAAGATCACGCAGGCTGATTTTGAAATGAGTATGATGGGAGAATTGAACTACTTTGGATCGAAAATCAACCAAAGAGATGATGAAAACTACATTTGCCAATACAAATATACTAGAAAAATGCTAAAGAAGTTCAAAATGAAAGAAATTAAGGTAGCAAGCACTCCAATGAGCACATCAATAAGGCTGGACAAAGACAAAAAGGTTACACTTGTAGATCAAAAATAACATAAAAGTATGATTGAATCTTTTCTTTACCTTACTACATCTAGACTAGATATTCAATTTAGTGTATGCTTATGTGCTAAATTTTAATCCAGTCCTAGAGAATCTCATCTTATTGTAGTAAAACAAAATTTTAAGTATCTGGTTGACACACCAAATCTAGGACTCTATTAAACCTAGGGAACTGGTTTTGAACTCATTGGATATTCAGATGCTAACTTTGGAGAATACAAAGTTGATAGAAGAAGCACTAGTGAAACCTGTGAATTCCTAGAAAATAGACTAGTATCATGGTTCTCTAGAAAACAAAATAGTATTGATCTCTCTACAACAGAGGCTAAATATATAGTAGCTAGAAGTTATTGCACTCAATTGATATGGATGAAACAACAACATCTCGATTACGGACTGAGCTATAGAAACATACCAATTAAATGTGATAATACTAGTGCCATATGCTTGAAAAAGAACTCTATTCTACATTTGAGAATCAAGCATATAGAAATTAGGCATCACTTCATTAGAGATCATGTAGAAAAACATAATATATGTCTAGAATATGTGCCCATAAATGCTCAACTTACTGAGATTTTTACTAAGCCACTGCCATTAGACACCTTCTACAACATTAGAGGAGAATTAGGCATGACTGATGTGATGATCTAAGAATGAAATCTTTAATGTTTTTGTGCCTAAAATTGCAATATTGAATATGCTCTCATGAAACTAGACTTTGTCTCAGATAAAGTAAGTCACCTCTATATAGTGCTCTACCATCACTTCATTTGAATTTTGATTTTCGAGGTTGAGTACACCTTGTTTTCTTGCTATAATTAACTTAGAGCTATCATTATCACATCTGACTATATTTTTAGCATGAGTTATTCTCTCTTTTCAAAAAGATCATATCAACTACTTCATATAGCCCCCACATTCAATCTATGTTAACCCCTGAATCACAATCAATCTCTGCACCACAAAGATGAAACTATTTAGAGAAGAATACTTTGGAAGCAATCACAGCAAGAAGACAAGTACATGATGGGGACTGAAGAATTAGCCATTGCTTCTTCAATTGCTTCCCTGGAGGGAAGATAATACTTCTGTCTACACCTATCTTGCAGAAGCATTTCTCTTTAAACTCTGGCTTTAGAAAATTTTGTCTTCACTCTCATCATTGGTAGATAGCCCTAATTCACATATTACCATCATCTTGGGTGTTTGAAGAGGAGGGGAATGGAACCATCAAATATATTATATCCATCTCCAACCCTTCATCTTCCCATCTACCATCCAAAACTTTAGTTTCTCACATTTGAAGAAGCCTCTCCAAGTTTTAGATGCACATCCCCTCACTATGTGGACACCCCTCCCTTAGGGTCCACAACAATCTCTCGCTCTATCTTCCCAAACTTAGCATGTTTGAATCTAAGCTAACTTGTTTTGTATCTTTGCTTGTATTAAAATGAAATAAAATACCATCTTTGTTTGCCTATCTCTTCATGTTTGGCCTATTTTTACTGGGAGTAGATGTTTCTTTTTGCTTATGACAAAAAGGGGGAGAAAGACTATGCAAATTATCTCAAAAAGGAAATGTAACCATGCCTAATCTTTAAATAATCAGGGGGAGAAAATATTTTAAATAATTAGGGGGAGAATATATATAAAACAAGACTAGAAAAATATCAAAAGATGGCAACTTAAGTAATGATTAAACTTTGCAACATTTTAGACAGTATACATTTAGGGGGAAATTATCTTCTATGAGATAATTTTTAATTAAGTTTTGTTACCATCAAAAAGTGGAAGAATGTTGGTATAAATGCATGGTTTCGATGACAAATAAAACCTAATTAAAGATTAAGTAAAAATGGTTGTTGCCAAGATTTTAGTATGCAAAATCAAGTTGTAGGTCTGATGAAAAATGAGCACAGAAAACACATTCCAAGGAGTCGAGGCTTAGGCAAGTAAAGAAGTAAAAGACGAAGTGCTATTATAGACAAAGCATAAATGAAAATGATTCAGCTATTTCCATTCATCTAACAAAGTAAAAAATTATATCTAACGGATGCGAAGCAGTGTGCATACAACAAACTTTATTTATCACAAGCAGGCCACAGTTGAGCTAATGATTGTTTGTTATAAATAGACAAAGAGGAGAAAGAAAGGTCATATGGAAGAGTAAATACTTTGCAAGCTAATAATCATTTGCTATGAATAGACAAAGTGGAGAAATGAAGGTCGTATGGCAGAGAAAAAAGTTTATCTGGAGGAGCAATGGCATTTGTCTAAGTTCAACTATTATCTACAACAGACAACACAATAGATGAAGCCTTGAGGAAAATTTGTTTGCACCTCAATGTTTTATCTATCACTTATAAAAGACAACCATTAGACAAAGCAATAAAGAACATCCATCTGCACTCCAACAATCAGTCACACTTATAATAGATAGCACAACAGACAAAGTGCTGAAGAAACAAGTCATCTATGTTTCTATAGTTCAACAGACAATCCACAAGATGAAGCATTGGAAAGGATAATTAATAGCTACTTATGAAAGATAAACTAGAAGATGAAGGAACTTTATCTTATAAATAGTTGGACAAATACTTCATTTGTCATAAGTAAAAGATGAGCAGCGGTTAAGCTGAATCATTGGTCTCCATTCAACATTAATATTACCCTTTCCATATTGATGAAAGATTCAGCCATTCCAGCAATACCTCAACCAAAGCTGATTAAGAAACTGAAAATCATCTTATCCAAGGTCAATGTTGTAGGCATTTCAACAGACAAGGATTAAGCAGAAGTTAATAAATTCAAATATACTAATCAAAATGATCTTTTGTCATTAATGGAGCTCACCTACCACCAATGATTGGAATTCAAAGTAGTTATAAATGAGCATCGTTGGAGCAGGAGGAAGTAGCGAAATAAAGAAAATCATTAAAAAATTCTCTTAAGAGCATTTACTAATCTGAGCTAATCCTTCAGCTATTCTTCAAGAGTCAAGAGCCTTGTATTCAAACCTTCCTCAACTCTCTTTGAAGTCTCCCAATTAACCTTTGGGAAGATTATTTACTTCTACATTCAATATTCAAATTTCTTCCCCTATGCTTATTGAGGAATACTCATGCTTCAACTTCTGATATTCATTCTCTGTAAATTCCTTGAGCTAGTGGTTAAGACTAGACTCAAGAAGAGCTGTGACTATCTGAGTGTAGACAAGAGCTATTTATTCATGCCCTTTGAGCTGAAAATCTAGAAGAGTACTAGAAGTACTATGTTAATATGGCCCCTAGAGCTAGAATCTCGAAGAGTGCTAGTAGCACTATGATTATGCCCCCTAGAGCTGAAATCTAAAAGAGTGCTAGGAGCACTATTATTATGCCCCCTAAAGCTGGAATCTAGAAGAGTGTTGGGAGGACTATTGTATTTCTACTATTGGGAATAGTGAAACCCAAGACACTAGGAAGAAAGTGTTTTTGGAAGTGTGGAGTAGAGTGTTTACTCGAACCACTATAAAAATTCTTGTGGTTTATTTACTTGTGCTTTAATTTATTGAGTGATTGGTTGCTAAAGGGAGATTAATCCTAAAGGGGTTGAGCAATAATTTTTAAGTACCCAATTGACCCCTCCCCTCTTAGGTTTTTGCCTAATCTTCAGGACCAACACATCTCTATTATGTCTCTTAACTGGATGACCATTAACCTTGAAGATGCTCTCATCTTTCAGATTCTTCAATTCAACAGCTCCATGAGGAAACACTTGTGTGACAAGGAATGGACCGACCCAACACAATTGTAGTTTTCCTGGAAATAAATGCAAACGTGAGTTATAAAGCAGAACATACATTTTAGGTTCAATGTGCCATTTTTGAATAAATTCATCGTGATATTTCTTGGTTTGCTGCTTGTAAATCTTAACATTCTCATATGCTTTATTCCTCAGCTCCTTAAGTTCATGAAGTTTAAGTTTTCTCTACTTTCCTGCCTTTTCCATATCATAGTTCAGATATTTTATAGCCCAATATGCCTTTTGCTCCAACTTGAAAGGCAAATGGCAGGCAATTCCAAGAACAAGTTTGTATTGACTCATTCTGATTGGGGTCTTGAAAGCAATCCTGTATGCCCATAAGGCATTGTTCAACTTTATTGCCCAATCTTTCCTTGAAGTATTCACGGTCCTTTCTAGAATTGCTTTTATCTGTCAGTTGCTGACTTCTACTTGCCCTCACATTTGTGGATGATATGGTGTTGCAATTGTGTGAGTGATGTTGTACTTTTTCAATAGAGCTGCAAAACCTTATTAGAGAAATGAGTTTTCCTAACACTAATGATTACTCTAGGAGTGCCAAACTTGGAAAAAATCTTATATTTCAAAAATCACCGCACAACATTAGCATCATTTGTCTTAGCGGCCATAGTTTCAATCCACTTGGACACATAATCCACCATAAGCAAAATATACAAGTTCCCATTGGATGATGGGAATGGACCCATAAAGTCACTGCCTCATACATCAAAAAGCTCAATGATAAGGTTACATGTAAGTAGCATCTCATATCTCCTTTTAATATTTCCTATTCTTTGGCATCTGTCACACATTGCACAAAAGGCATGAGTGTCCTTATAAATAGTTGGCTAATAAAATGTAGATCGAAAGACTTCAAGAGCAGCTTTCTTCCCTCAAAAATGACCTCCATAGCTAAATTTGTCCCAATGTCTTAGAATACTCTGCTGCTTATCTTCTGGAATGTAATGCCTAATGATTGGTCTGGGCATATTTTGAACAAGACTGGGTCATCCCAGAAATAATGTCTCACCATCGATAGCAACTTTCTTCTTTCCTGTGAATTCAATGGAGGATTAAAAATTTCTTTAACCAAGTAATTTACAATGTCAATGTACCAGGGTTCACTCCCCTTCATAGAAAATAATTGCAGATCAGGAAAGATCTCGTTGATAGGAATGTTTTCCTTTCTCTTTCTTGCTCAAAATCAATCCCTTCCACTAATCTGGATAGATGATCAGCTATAACATTCTCAGACCCCTTCTTATCCTTGATATCATATCGATCTTTTGCAAAAATAAGATCCACCTGATCAACCTAGGCTTGGTGTCCTTTTTTGTTAGCAAACATCTTAATGCAACATGATCTGAATAAATAATTACCTTCAAACCAATTAAGTAATAATGGAATTTTTCTAAAGCAAACTCAATTGCAACTAATTCGTTTTCAATGGTAGAATAGTTCAATTAGTGCTTCATTTAGAGTCCTACTTACATAATGAATTACATGAGGTAATTTGTCTGCTCTCTGTCCAAGGATAGCACAAATGGCAAAGTCTGATGCATCACACATGAGTTCAAATGGGATGGACTAATCAGGAATTGCTAAAATCGAAGCCGATGTTAATTTTTCTCTCAAGGTGTTGAAGGCAACAAGGCATTCCTTATCAAAATAGAAAGTTACATCCTTAGCTAGCAGGTTACAGAGCGGTCTAGAAATTTTTAAGAAATCCTTAATAAACTGTCGGTAAAAGCCTGCATGACCAAGAAAGCTTCTAACTCCCTTGAGTGAAGCTTCTAAAGCCTGCATGACCAAAAAAGCCTGCTAACTTATTTTGTATCTTTGCTTGTATTGAAATGAAATAAAATATCATCTTTGTTTGCCTATCTCTTCATGTTTGACCTATATTTATTGGGAGTGGATATTTCTTTTTGCTTATGACAAAAAGATGGAGAAAGACTATGCAAATTATCTCAAAATGGAAATATAACCATGCAAAATCTTTAAATAATTAGGAGGAGAATGCATTTTAAATAATTAGGGGGAGAATATATATAAAACAAGACAAGGGAAATATCAGAAGATGGCAACTAAAGGAATGATTAAACTTTGCAACATTTTTAGACTGTATACATTCAGGGGGAAATTATCTTTTATGAGATTATTTTTAATCAACTTTTGCCACCATCAAAAAGGGGAGAATGTTGGTATAAGCGCATGGTTTCAATGACAAACAAAACTTGATTGAAGATTATGTACTAACGGTTGTTGCGAGGATTTTAGTATGCAGAATCAAGTTGCAGGTCTTACAAAAAATGAGCATAGAAAACATATTCCAAGGAGTCAGAGCTTGGGCAAGTAAAGAAGCAAAAGACAAAGTACCATTATAGATAAAGCACAAATGAAAAGGATTCAGTTGTTTCCATTCATCTGTCAAAGTGGAAAATTATCTTTGACAGATGCAAAGCAGTGTGCATCCAACAGACTTTGTCTATGACAAGCAGGCCACAGTTGAGCCAACGATCATTTGTTATAAATGGACAAAGCAGAGAAGCAAAGGTTGTATTGCAGAGTAAAATCTTCACAAGCTAATGATCATTTGCTGTGAACAGACAAAGCGAAGAAATAAAGGTCCTATAGCAGAGCAAAAAGTTCATCTGGTGGAGCAATGGTGTTTGTCTAAGCTCATCAATTATCTATACTAAACAACACAATAAATCAAGTCGTGAAGAAAATTCGTTTGTGCCTCAATGCTTAGTCTATCATTTATAACAAACAACCCATCAGACAAAGTAATAAAGAAAATCCGTCTGTGCTCCAACAAGCCATCTGCCACTTACAATAGACAACTCAACAGACAAAGTACTAAAGAAACAAGTCTTTTGGCTTCTACATTTCAATAGACAATCCACAAGATAAAGCACTAGAAAGGATAATTCATCTACTACTTATGAAAGATAAACTAGAAGATCAATGAACTTTATCTTGTGAACAACTAGACAAATACTTCGTTTATCATAAGTAAAAGATGAGCAATGGTCAAGCCGAATCGTTGGTCTCCATTTAGCATTAATATCGCCCTTTCCATATTGATGAAAGATTCAGCCATTGCAACAATACCTTAACCAAAGCTTATTAAGAAACTAGAAATCATCTTCTCCAAGGTCAACATTCCAGGAATTTCAATAGATGAGGAGTAATCAAAAGTCAAAGAATTCAAATACTCTAATCAGAATGGTCTTCTGTCATTAATGGATCTCACCTACCACTAACAACTAGAATTCAAAGCAACTATAAATGAAGCATCATTGGAGCAGGAAGAAGTAATGAAGTATAAAAAAAAATCATTCAAATATCCTCTTAAGATCATTTGTGGATCTGAGCTAAACCTTCACTATTCTTTAAGAGTCAAGAGCCTTGCACTCAAACCTTTCTAAACTTTCTTTGAAGGCTCCCAACCAACCTTTGGGAAGATCGTTTACTTTTGCATTCAGTATTCAAATTTCTTCTCCTGTGCTTACTGAGGAATACTTATGCTTCAACTTCTAATATTCATTCTCTGTATCATTCTCTGTAAATTCTTTAAGCTAGTGGTTGAGACTAGACTCAAGAAGAGTTGTGACAATCTGAGTGCAGATAAGAGTTATTTATTCATGCCCCCTAGAGCTAAAATCTAGAAGAGTGCTTGGAGCACTTTGTTAATATACCCTCGAGAGATAGAATCTAGAAGAGTGATGGGAGCGCTATGATTATGCCCCCTAGAGCTGGAATCTAGAAGAGTGCTATGAGCACTGTTGTATTTCTAGTAGAACCCAAGACACTAAGAGGAAAGTGTTCTTAGAAGAGTGGAGTAGAGTGTTTACTCAAACTACTATAAAAATCCTTGTATATTATTTACTTGTGCTTTAGTTTATTGAGTGATTGATTGCTAGAAGGACAATTAATACTAAAGTGGTTGAGTAATAATTTTTAAATATCCAATTCATCCCTCACCTCTTGGGTTTTTGCCTAATCTTCGGGACCATCACATCTCTATTGTATCTCTTAACAAGATAACCATTAACCTTGAAGGTGCTCCTATCTTTCGGATTCTTCAATTCAACCACTCCATGAGGAAACACTTGTGTGACAAGGAATGCACCAACCCAACGCAATTGTAGTTTTCTTGGAAACAAATGCAAATGTGAGTCATAAAGTAGAACATACATTCCAAGTTCATTATGTCATTTTTAAATAACTTCATCGTGATATTTCTTAGTTTGCTCCTCGTAAATCTTAGCATTCTCATATGCTTCATTCCTTAGCTCCTTAAGTTCATGAAGTTTAAGTTTTCTCTACTTTTCTGCCTTTTCCATATCATAATTCATATATTTTATATCCCAATATGCCTTGTGTTCCAACTCGAAAGGCAAATGACAGGTTTTTCCAAAAACAAGTCAATATGGACTTATTCTGATTGGGGTCTTGAAAGCAGTCCTATATGCCCATAAGGCATTGTTCAGCTTCATTGCCTAATCTTTCCTTGAAGTGTTCATGGTCCTTTCCAGAATTGCTTTTATTTGTCAGTTGTTGACTTCTACTTGCCCTGACATTTGTGGATGATAAGGTGTTGCAACCTTGTGAGTGATGTTATACTTTTTCAATAGAGCCGCAAAAACCTTATTATAGAATTGAGTTCCCCTATCACTAATGATTGCTCTAGGAGTGCCTCACCTAGAAAAAATCCTATTCTTCAAAAATCTCAGCACAACATTAGCATCATTAGTCTTAGTGGCCATAGTTTCAATCCACTTGGACACATAATCCACAGTAAACAAAATATACAATTTTCCATTGGATGGTGGGAATGGACCCATGAAGTCAATGCCCCGTACATCAAAAAGCTCAATGATAAGGTTACCTATAAGTGGCATCTCATCTCTCCTTCTAATGTTCCCTATTCTCTGGCATCTATCATACATTGCACAAAAGGCATGAGTGTCCTTAAAATTAGTTAGCCAATAAAATCCAGATTGAAAGACTTTAAGATCAGCTTTCTTCCCTCCAAAATGACCCCCACAGCTAAATGTGTCACAATGTCTTAGAGTACTCTGCAGCTCATCTTACAAAATGCAATGCCCAATGATTTAGTCCAAGCGTATTTTGAATAAGACTACATCATCCCAGAAATAATGTCTCACCATTGATAGGAACTTTCTTCTTTCTTGTGAATTCAACAGAGGATTAAAAATTCCTTTAACCAAGTAATTTACAATGTCAACATACCAAGGCTGAGTCCCCTTCACAGAAAACAATTGAGATCTCATTGATAGGAATTTTTTCCTTTCCTCTTTCTTACTTAAACTCAATCCCTTCCATTAATCTGGACAGATGATCAGCTACAACATTTTTAGACCCCTTCTTGTCCTTGATTATCATATCGAACTCTTATAATAATAAGATCCACCTGATCAACCTGGGCTTGGTATCCTTTTTTGTTAGCAAATATCTTAATTCAGCATGACCTGAATAAACAATTACCTTTGAACCAATTAAGTAAAAATGAAATCTTTCTAAAGCAAATACAATTGTAAGCAATTTTTTCAGTGGTTGAATAGTTCAATTGTGCTTCATTTAGAGTCCTATTTGCGTAATGAATTACATGAGATAATTTATTTGCTCTCTGTCCTAGTACAGCACCAATGGCAATGTCTGATGCATCACACATGAGTTCAAATGGGATTGACTAATCAGGAACTACTAAAATCGGAGTTGATGTTAATTTTTCTTTCAAGGTGTTGAAGGCAACATGGCATTCCTCATCAAAACATAAAGTTACATCTTTAGTTAGCAAGTTATAGAGTGGTCTAGAAAATTTTAAGAAATCCTTCATAAACCATCGGTAAAAGCCTGCATGACCAAGAAAGATTCTAACACCCTTGATTAAAATTAGGGGAGGTAACTTTGCAATCAATTCAATTTTTGCCTTGTCTACTTCAATGCCTTGAAATAATATGTCCAAGCACAATTCCCTCCTTCACTAAGAAAATACACTGCTCCCAACTCAATGTCAAATTCATTTCCATATACCTTCTAAGCACTAATCTTAAGTTATTAAGGCAATCATCAAATGAGTTTCAAAAAATAGAAAAATCATCCATGAATACCTCAATAAACTTTTCAATCATAACAAAAAAAAAATGGACATCATACACCTTTGAAAAGTTACAAGGGCATTGCACAAACCGAAAGGCATCCTCCTATATGCAAATGTTCTAAACGGGCAGGTGAAAGTGGTTTTCTTTTGATCTTCTAGGGTAATTGGAACTTGAGTATAACTTGAAAAACCATCTAGAAAATAGTAGTAAGCATGGCCTACCAATCTTCCAAGCATTTGATCAATAAAATGAAGGAAAAAGTGATCCTTTCTTGTGGCTGCATTGAGTTTCCTATAATCAATGCACATCCCCCACCCAATATTCATTCACATTTGCACCAATTCATCATTGTCATTTTTAACAACAGAAAGACCAGACTTCTTTGGCACCACATGCATTAGACTTACCCATTTACTATTTGAAATTGGTTAGATAATACCTGCATCCAACAATTTGATCACCTCTGCTCTCACAGCTTCCTTGATATGTGGGTTAAGTCTCCTCTGAGCTTCTCTAAAAGTCTTTGCATTATCTTCTAGCAAAATTTTATGCATGCACACAGTGGGGCAAATTCCTTTGATGTTTGCTAAGGTCTACCCTATAGCCCCTTTGTGCTCTCTCAACTCATTCATCAACTTAGGTTCTTCATCAACAATAGACAAGTCAAAAGTAATTATCACTGGAAGAGTATTATTTTCACCAAGAAATACATACTTTAAGTTCTAAGATAATTGCTCCAATTCCAATTGGGGTGATGTAGTAGTTGATTGTTCCACTTCTGGGTTCACATGTGACAACCTTTCATTGGAAACTCTATCAAGTTCTGCTTTCAAATTCATCATTTCTTCATCTTCCTCCAATCCATCTATAGTGAGCACTTATCAGTTGTCTCTCCCTTGAACAAAAGTTGATAAAACAAGCAAGTCCAATTCATCAACTTGAAAACATCTACTAGGATTTGAAGGTAGTGATAAATAATTACAAATAGAAAATTCTACAGTTTCATTCAAGACAATCATCTTCAAGTTCTCATTCTGCACATCAATATAATCTTGGTGGTTGCCATGAATGGGCATCCTAGAAGAATAGGCACTTATCATCATCAGGATACTTCATGGCATCATAAATGTCAAACTTAACAATTTCACTATCAAATTCCATGGTGAGTGTGCCACTATGAACATCTATCTTAGTTTTGGATTTCTTTAGGAAGGGACTTCCTAATAGAATGGGAGTAGTGTGATTACAATTCTTCATATCTAGCACATAGAAATCAGCAGGAAAAACAAATTCATTGACTTATATAAGAACATCCTCAACTACACCTTTGGGATATGCATTAGATCAATCAGCCAATTGAATTACTACACTAGTGTTATTCAAAGGACCAAGTTTTAAAGAAGCATACAAAGAATATGGCCTATCATTAATGGAAGCTCCTAAATCTAACATAGCCTTTTCAATTTTAGTGTTATCTATCATGCAAGGGATAGTAAACATACCTAGATCTTTGTACTTTGCAGGGAGTTTTCTTTGAATGATTATAGAAACATTCTCCCCTACTCTCAACTTCTCAACCCTTTAAGTTTTTATTTCCTCTTTATTGTACACAATTCTTTTAGGAATTTAGCCTAACGAGGTACTTGTTTGATTGTATCAAAAAGTGGAATATTTACCTAACACTTATGAAAAGTCTCATATAAATCTTGATATTGCTCAATTTTTTGAGATTCTCCTAAAGCCTGAGGAAAAGGTGCTACTAGTTTATATTCAAAAAGAGCTGAAAACTTATGTTGAGTTAGTGAAAACTTACGTTGAGTTACTTCATTGTCCTTAGGAAGGTCCTTTTCTGCAATAATACTTTTCTCCTTTGCTTGGTCTGTTGGTGTATGAGTCATCTTTTTTGGAATTTCAATCTCTTTTCCACTTCTCAAAATAATTGCACTCACATTCTCTCTTGTGTTCACCACCATTTGAGAAGGCAATTTTAATGAATTTTGTGTCTCCAGCCGATTGATTGTTGTTGCCATCTAACTAATCTGATTCTCCAAACTTTGAATGCTAGCCTTTGTCTCCTATTGAAATTGAAAAGTGCTAGAGGCAAGATATTTAACAATATCTTCCAAAGACATACTAGAGTTAGAAGTTTATCCCTGTTGTGGTCTAGGTTGGTATGGTTGCTTGTACTGCTAGAAATTCAGGCGATTTTGAGGTGGGGGCTAATTTGCTTGTGGATTCCCATAGCTGAAATTGGGTGATCCCTCCATCTAGGATTGTATGAGTTAGTAATGAGGATTATACTTCCTCTGTAGTTGTCAAGAAAAACCACCCATTGCATTCACTTGCTTAAAAGGTTCTTCTTGAAGTGTTGGGCATGCATCAGTTGGATGTCCTACTCTTGAACAAATTCCATGAACTTCTGTTGTTTGTATATTTCCTATAGCCAATTGATGAACAAGAGAAGTCAGACCTGTAATTTGCTATTCAAGGGAAGAAACACTTACCTTATCAATAGGCTTGGATAGAGAGTCAAGCCTATTGCCAAATTGTTGTGAGTTAGCTGCCATGTTTGCAATCAAGTTCCTTGTAGCTTCAGGATTTTTATCCACCAAAGCTCCTCCACTAGCGGCATCAATCATGCTCCTTTCGGTGGGTAGAAGTCCCTCATAGAAATACTGGATGAGTAGCTATTCACTAATATGATGATGGGGACAACATGTACATAATTTCTTGAAATGCTCCCAATATTCATATAGGGAATCTCCACTATGTTGTCTCACACCACAAATTTCCTTCCTAATGTTGGCCACACTTGAAGCTAGAAAATATTTCTCCAAAAATAACCTGTTCATCTCATTTCATGTTGTGATGCTTCTAGAGGTAGATAATAAAGTCAATCCTTAGCCAAATCCTTCAAAGAGAATGGAAAGGCTCTTAGTTTTATTTGCTTTCCAGTCATCCCTATTGGTTTTATACTTGTGCACACCATATGAAATTTTTTTAGATGCTTGTGAGGATCTTTACCTGCAAGACCATGGAAAGTGGGCAAGAGATGAATTAATCCAGATTTTAATTCAAAATTAATAGTAGCATCTAAAGTAGGAAACATGATGAACAAGGGTTGTTGATCCAAATCAGGTGTGACAAACTCTTTCAAAGTTTGAGTTCCAGCCATTACTTCCTCCGTTTTAGAATTCCTCTGAGCTTCACTCCTTAACCTTTGCAAAGTTCTTTCAATTTCTATTTTATACTGCAAATCACCTTGATTATAAGATCAAGTAACAGTCATTAACAATTAAGAAAATTCTAATAAACCCTAAAAAATAAAAAATAAATAAATAGAAAAAATTAAAAATCACAAAAATCAACTAGAATGTCTCCCCAAAAATGGTGCCAAAAATTTGGTGTGCTATCATAGGCAACCAAATTTAGAACCTTACTCCAATTAAATTACCTATAGTAGTGTGAATAAGGGTCGATCCCAATCTAACTTTGTTTTATGCAATATGAACAAGAAAGGGGCGTTTTGAATGCAATGAAGAAAGTGTTAAAAAAGAAATCTATTAGAGAAGAAAATCTTTGTTCAAGTCAACATCCACCATCAAAATCTCATAATTGATCATTGATGCAATTATAAATCAATTCATACTTTAAATATTCACCATTGGAATTACTTTTCCTATCTCTCCTTCAACATAGTCAATTAGAAGCCAGCGTTCTAATTAGACCTAACTACTAAACAACACCAGACCAGGCTAAAGGTTTAATCTAATAGCTGGCTTAAGATTTATAAAGATTGGTGAAGCTAAACAACATAAGCATCAGCGGTTGTATTTAATTTAATCAAATATTCTTCCTAAGATTTAATAACTACAAAATAATAACAAATTATTAAACCCTAGTTACTTCACAAATTAGAGGGATCAAATAATTACAGATTTGATATCTAATCTAGTATTAGATTATAATGAATAATAAACTAGTAGGCCTCCTAACAATTAAGCATAACAATCATAATCATGAACAAAGAAGAACATTCAATACTCAAAGTATAAATTGAATAATTAAATCAAATTAGATTGTATAGTATATTAAACCAAGAATAAAAGTTTAGCCATGCAAGGCCGTAAAATCACAAATAAAATAAAATAGAAGAAAGAAGAAGAAGATTCTCTATCGAAAGCTGCTAAGAAATCCTCTCCAAACCCTTGCAAAAAGAACCTTAAAGTGCTAGGAAGCAAAAACTACCTAAAAACTTCCCAAAATAGCTTAAAAATAGGAAATTTGCATAAATAAAATGTAATTCAAATGATTTTGGATGCAATCCGGTGCCACCGACGCCACCTTACTGTTCGATGGGGCAGGTTGATTGAACACGGGTCCGGTTTACTGTCCATGAAAAGATATTTTGACCATTTTGATGATAACTTCCTCATATAAACTCAAAATTGCATGATTCATTTTGTATTCATCATATAACTTCAAGATCTACAATGTTCATGTTGATCACTTTCACCGAATACGATAGTAAATGTACAAAAAAGTGCCTCAAAGTGGAGTTAGTGGCACAAATTTGCTGTTCACCCATAAAAATATTCACTTTTTCATCGATAACTTCCTTATACAATCTAAGAATTATATAATTCCTAATTTTTTAGAAAGATAACTTCAAGGGCTTCAACTTTGATGTTGAGCACATATCCTATATCTATCTACATTAGTACTAGAAATGGAATGGAATCAACATAGTGTTACTTCACATTCAGCTTCTTTTTGTACTTAACCACTCCAACTATCTCCTAAATCAAAATATAAGAATAGAGTGCATACAAGAGTCAAAAAAGTGTAAAATATTAAGTATTAAAGGACTAAAATATGACATTTTGTATTCTCATTAGTCCCTCTAGTAATCAATCTAATCAGTAATCAATCAATGCACAAATAAATAAGATAGAGATTTTTATAGTGGTTTGAGTAGACACTCTACTCCACTCTTCGAAGAACACTCTCCTCTTAGTGTCTTAGGTTCCACTATCTCCAATAACAGAAATACAATAGTGCTTCCATCACTCTTCTAGATCCCAGCTTTAGGGGGCATAAACATAATGCTCCCAGCACTTTTCTATATTTTAGCCCTAGGGGGCATGATCATAGTGCTCCCAACACTCTTCTAGATTTTAGCTCTAGGGGCTTAATAAATAGCTCTTATCTGCACTTGGACAATCACAACTTTTCTTGAGCCTAGTCTCAACCGCTAGATTAAGGGACTTACAATGAATATCGAAAGTTAAAGCACAGATACTTCTCTATAAGCACAGGAAAATATTTTTGAAAATTAAATTTAGAAGTAAATGATCTTCCCAAAAGATAGTTGGGAGCCTTCAAAGAAAGTTGAGGAAGGTTTGAATGCAAGGCTCATGACTCTTGAAAGATAGCAGAAAGTTTTGGCTCAGATTAGTAAATGCTCTCAAGGGGATATTGAATATATCTCTTCAATTCTTTGTTGTTCTTCTTGTTCTAATGAGGTTTCATTTATAACTGCTTTGAAATATAATTTTTGGTAGTAGGTGAACTCTATAATGATAGAAGACCACTCTGATTAGCACATTTGAATTCTTTAACTTCTTGTTAATCCTCATCTACACAAAAGCCTGCACTATTGACCTTGAAGAAGATGATTTCTAGATTCTTAATAAGCATTGGTTGAAGAGTTGCTACCATTGCTGATTCTTTCATCAATATAGAAAGGGCTTCATTAAAGCTGGATGAAGACAATGATTTAGCTTGTCTATTGCTCATCTTTACTTATGACAGATAAAGTATTTGTGTATCTGTTCATCCAACAAAGTCCCTTCATCTTTTAACTTGTCCATAGTAAGTAGTAGATGAATCCAATTATTAGATATGAATAGTATTCTTAGCACTTCATTTGTTGTTTGTCTATTTCACATAACAGACAAATCATGAAGTCATAGATGAATCATCTTTCTAGTACTTCATCTGTTGGGTTATCTGTTGTATGTAACTGACGGACTCGTTGGAGCGTAGATGAATTTTCTTTAGCACATTGTCTGTTGAATTGTTTATTCTAAGTAACAAACAAATCATTGAGGCATAGATAAATTATCCTTTTGTATGTTGGGTTATCTGTTATGGATAGTGGACAAGTTTAGATGTACAGACAAACACCATTGCTTTACTAGACAAACATCATTGCTTTGCCAGTCGACCTTCACTTCTCCACCTTTGTCTGTTTTTAACAAATGCTCATTTTCTTGACTGTGGCTTACTTATGATACACAAAGTTTGTTGTATGCATGATGTTTTGCATTCGTCAGATATAATGTCCACTTCAACAGACAAATAGAAACTCAGTTGAATCCTTATTATTTGAGCTTTGTCTATAGAGGTACTTCATCTTTTACTTCTATAATAGCTCAAGTCTTTTCAGTCAGATAGATTTGCTCCTTGGAATGTCTTCTTTGTGTTCATTTTTTGAAAGGCCTACAACTTGATTTTGCATGCTAACATCTTGGCAACAACCATTAGTACATAATCTTTCATTAATTTTTGTTTGTCATCGAAACCATGCATTTATACTAACATTCTCCTCATTTTTTATGATGACAAAACTTGATTAAAAATTATCTCATAAAAGACAATCTCCCCCGAATGTATGTAGTCTTATAAAATATTTGCAAAGTTTAATCATTCCTCAAGTTACTAATTTTTGATATTTTTCTTGACTAATTTTATATGTATACTCCCCTTGATTATTTAAAGATTATGCATTTTTGCATTTCCCTTTGAGATAATTTGCAAATTCTTTCTCCCCATTTTTGTAATAAGCAAAAAGAAACAACCCACTTGTAGAACACACATATGTAGAAGTAGCTAGAAAATGATGAAACCATTTCATGTCATTTTAGTACAAGCAAAGCTACAAACATAGATAAAACCAACTCATCCTGCATTTTTAAGTCCAGGAGAAGTTGTGTGTGGGACCGTGGACGAGGGAGGGCGGGTGGGTGGGGGGGAGGAGAACTTTGTATCACAGTGAATGATACAAAGTTTCAAGGAAGGGAAGAGGGGAAGGAGATGATTAATCAGGTGCTTGGAGCCTCCTTTCCTCTCTCTTCAAGGGCCCCAACTGATGATGAAGTTGGATGCAGGGGTAAAGTGGCTAAGATATAAGTTATGTTCTTTGGAGCCACATCTTGAAGAGAAATACTTCTGACGAGAAGGGTGAACTGAAACATTGTTGTGAACAGAAGTAATATCATCCCACCAAGAGAAGTGAAGAAACATCCTTTGATGTTTCAATTTCCACCACACGTCGATCTTCCTTTCATATCTTCTTCCTAAATGTCATTCCCTGAGTTGCTTCATCATTGTGGTACAAAGAAGGATTGCTAGTCATGGGTTAAAATAGAATTGATGTGGGGGCTATACGAGGTTGTTCATATGATTTTTTAAGAAAGAGAAAATATCTCATGTTGAAAATAGAGTTTGATGTGATATCACCAGTTATAAATTGATTTTGGCAAAAAAATGAGGTGTACTCGACCTCAAAAACCATGACCTAGATGCAATGTGAGTAGAGCAATGTAAAGAAGTGGCTTACTTTGTTTGAGATGAAGTCTAGTCTTGCGAAAAGCATTGTAACTTCAGGCATTCGACCATTAATGATTTCATTCTCATATGATCACATTAGTCAAGATTGATTCTCCTCTAATGTTGCAGAAAGTGTCTATAGGCAGTGGCTTATAACTAATATCCCTTGAATTGAATTAGGTAATGCTAGTTGATGTTGTGTGTATTTGATTATTCTTGTAAATGAGATTCTATATGAATTCTTAAACGATATAGTATAGGAATACTAGATATTCCCTTAAGTTATACTTATTTGGTTTGAAATGGTACATTGGATAATCAAATTACCATATTTGTTTATATATTGTGGGTTCGGGGGAGAAAAGCCATCCCCTGATTAGTTATTTTGTTATATATGCGAAATTTTATGTTTGGATACACCTGATGGGCGTAGAATATGAATTAGAATAATGAGGACGAAGTCCTCATAATATGATTGACTTATTATGTCTTTGATAATGATTGAATTAAATTATGTAAATTTTGAATCGATTTCTATTAATTGTGTCTAGTTACTGAGTTGCCTAGACTCACATCTTCTTTTAAATTTTTAGTTGATAGGACAAGTGAAAAATCTCCACTATGAATTAGGATTAGTAACCTATATTAGAAGATATAGGTTGTATGGTATGACTATATGTTGGGATTGGAATTCCATTATATATTGGTAATTAATTGTAAATCATATTGTAGCTATATGATTGTAAATATTGTGATAGCATGATATTGTTCCCTATAGTATTTATTATCATCATGGTATGATACGGATTCTAGGTTATGGGAAGATTTGGATAGTGACTTAATTATGAGTTGAATTATATTTATTGAAATTGCAGTTCTATGTATGATTTAGAATTGTGAATATTGATAATTAGAAATTACGAGTTTGAATGTTTGTATATCAGGTTTTAAATATTGATAATTTAGAGGGGACTCTGCCCAATTTTTTGTAGAATTGTTCCATTAAAAATTATTGAATAGTGAATTTATAGGAAGACTTTCCTTAAGAAAAAAGGGAAGTGGCAACATCCTGCATAGGCCCACTAGAGTGTAAGCTATCGGATGATTAAAATGCATAGGGTGGGGGTACGGGGCATTACAGGTGGTATCAAAGCCTAATAACTTATCTGTGGGATAAGTTTAAATTGTGAAATGAGCCTAAAACCATGATGGCAATGATTGTTGAAAGAAATAGGAAATGGAATTGTGAGATATATGGAAGAACATTAGAATTTAAGGGAGTGATTTTAATCATACATCAAAGGCATGAGTATAGGAAAAAGGGACATTCAGAAAATTGTAGTATAAATGCTAATTATATAGATGATTATGGATATTGATATGAAAGGAAGGTGCTAGTGCTGTAATAGCATAATGATGATTTAAAGTGATCCATAATTGTCAGGAATAGAGCAACACAATGGAAGCATACTATGCTTATATGCATCTTGTTTGAACATTAAATGTTATTATTTTACAGAGTTTGTGAATTAGATTGATTTCATTTGATACAACATGGTATGATATAATCCTTAGATGTTTATTTGAGGAAATGACCTTATTTTAATATTTTGTTAGATGAATAATTATATTCTTAAGAATTTTGTGGATTTCTTAATGAAGTTTTGATGGTGACCAATTCACATATAAGATGACAGGGGTACTATACTTGGTCTGTAAACCTGTGAATTGAATGACTTAGCAAATATGACAAAATTGTATTGATTTTCATTGGATTTCACTTGAAATTGTAATTAGCAGTAATGTGACTAATTGTTGTAAATGATGATATGAAGTAAGTAGGGATATTTCAATTATATATATTTTGCTTGTAAATTTGAGATGAATTCCATTGAGATTGATAGGATATGTATATTATAACAACTATTATAAGATAAGATTGTAGGATGACAGTGCTTCGATTACATTGAACATTAATATTGCTACATTTGTGAATGTTACTCAACCTGTAGCATAGCCTTTTGTTATGGCTCAGTTAAATTGTTGATACCTGAACTATTGATTAATAAATTTGTATAATTTCCATATGATCAACATTGAATTTTTGTTATGAATCTAAACTATTGAGTTGACATATGCTAATTGTTGAGAATTGGTATAAATAAAAGTTGAATTAGTTGCATTTGAGTTTGAATTTAACAAGTTAATTGGGAATGGATGATAAGTTGAGGAATTTGTGGAATGAAAACTTAAGAAGTGGAGAGATAGTATAGGCAAGGTTAGTATACCTACCTTGCTTGGTCATTTCAAATATATGGATTGATGGGATCATGAGCACCCTAATAATCTGGCTACCACATTTTCATGGATGTTTAAAATTTTGTTATAAATTTATGGATGTATGTATGGTTGAAGATAGAATTATCCTATAGCATTGTATGGAGGAATATATAAGGTAAATGAGTATTAATAAATTATTGTGAATTATCCATTATCAAATTGTAGGTATGGATTAATGGTGATAAAGGCTATCTAAATGCTGCTCAAAAAAATAATTACTTTATCCTTGATGTAGGTCAATGAGTGGAGATAGATGGTATATTATATATATATATATAGAGAGAGAGAGAGAACAAGGTGTGATGACCTAAGAACTTGTATGAATGAATTGCGTGTTGTTTTGGATTGATTGATTGAATAAGGTACTTTTGAACTATTATGGTTATAGTAAGGATTAATTTCATTTTCTTAAATAAGGCCATTATGTTACACGTGTGAATTTTTTTTTAAAAAAAAGTTTCTTTTATTCTTTAAGTATATCACTGAATGTGACAAAGAAGCATCCCACAATTTGTTGAAGATGATGACATTGTAGCTTACAATGATATTAAATGCTTTAGTAGTGGTTGTTTGAGAAATGGAACTGCTTGAAATATTGTATAGATTGTAGTCCATTATGAATTACATATTACAATGGTTAAGAATAAATAAAGTAATGATATCATAAGAGAGGAATGGAGCCATATGTGAATTTCATGTGGAGTTATGAATTGAAAAGTAAAATTATGATTGCTTTTATAGGAAGAGTTAAGGTTATTTTATAACAATTATTATATGAGTGGCATGGAGTGAATGGGACTAGTAATTAGTCTCTGTTTTCCCTGCAAACATTTCTATTGAATATTATACTCATATTGCTTTGGTTTAAAGAAATGACATGATAATTCTTCATGTGGAAAAAGAGGTATATGAATTGTCTCTATGATAAAGAAATTCAAGAATTTAGATTGAGAATTATGAGTTAGAATAAATTTTAAGTATTGTAGAAACACAATTTACCATGATAATATGATGAAAATCCAATTTGGTTAAATCAAAAAGACAATGATGTGTTCATTAGTTATGAAGATGTGAATAGAAACAAAAGTAGATTCCATTACGGATATAATTGAATTACTATGAAACATGACAAATATGAGTGAATTACATGGTAAATCAAAAAGTATTATAAACTTAGAACAATTAGAAGATAGATTGTTCTAACATTTTATTTCTTGAAATATTAGGAATATGAGCAGGATTTCTATAACGTATGGGTAACTGATATCAAATATGAGGATGATGAATGACTAACTTGTGAAAGATATGAAAGTATGTATGATAATGAAGTGAAATGGAGAACAGGATAACTTAACTCTTAGAATTGAAATTATAACAATGGATGTTGATAAATGAAAGCCAATTTGTGATAAATTAATGTATGCATAAAGTTTCAATTATAAAGAAAATTGTACATGAACTCAAAGTGATACATCAGGAATATAAGGACAAAGGTATATTGTTCTATACTGTTATGAATTCCAGAGTATTCTAAAAATTTTAGATATATGGAAATTGATGACGATTGTTGGAAATTGAAATTTATTTTGTTTGTTCAATTAGTTGTGATGAAGCATGGAATTTCTTAAGTTAAAATAGTGATGTGAACCTCAATGGATGGTCAATTAATTTGATTAAATATCATACTAAATAATTTTTGCCATGAGATATATGGCAAGAACTTTGAGAACTTAAATTGTGAGTGATTAGTATAAAAGATGGTATGCTTATATTTTCCTTGAATAACTTTTCTTGTGGTCAATTTGAATATAATGACATGTATATCTTGATCAGAAATAATGACATGCCTATGAATTGCTGAATGATTCATTAAGCTTTGATTATTTATCTATGAACAATGAATTAGTATAGTTTTATATATTGATTTACATTGAATATTGTATTTAGCTAGGTGAATTGATGGATGCATTTGATCAAAGCTCATGCACTGGGTTAATGATATAGTTTAGTATGAGTTTTGTAGTTTGAATAAGAATTGGAATACATACTCATTAGATATTCATTATAATACAATTGTTATGTAACTGAGAATTTATTGCATACTTTGATAATTTATGAACTAAAAGTCAATAGCATGGTTTGACTTAGAAATTTATTTGAATTCACTAGTTTGTGAATATGATGATTTGAATGAATTAGCATGTATACCATGATTGTACTAATGTAATTGAAGAAATTGGTACTTTCTCGTATGACTGATACGGAATGTTACTAAAAGTTAATTGGTTACTAACTTAATGTGATCTACATTTGAGTTTGGCCATCTGATCTAAATTTGAAACATGCTTTGATTATGAGTGAAAATTTGATACAAGCTTAGATTGAAAGGCATATTTAAATTAGAATATATGCTTGGATGAGAATGTATGCTAGAATTTGTGCATTTATTATAGTACAATCATTTTGAAAATGAGAATGAATACCTATTTGGACAAATATAATTGCTATAAAATTGAGATAAGATACCTATTTTGGGAACTGATTGATATTAAGTTGGTTATAGACTAAATGTTAATTGATTGAAGTACTTTGACTAAGATATATGAAATAGTATGTATGGATAATGTGGAATTATGTGATATGCCACATGCAGCATTTGGATTTGTGTGTGGTAGTAGAATGATTGGAACATTTGATGATATTAGGATGGCATGGAGATTGGTTTGGGTTTGGTTATTTGACTAGCATTAGATTGAGCTTGGATATTTAGTTATTCGTTGATATTTGAACATTTCATTATTTGATAAGTTGGCTACTTGGCTATTGAATTGAGTCCACTTTGTTGATGGTTGATGCCATTTGGGTGTGGCTATGTCCACTTTGTTTCTAATTATGTCCACTTGATTTGTGGTTGAGACCACTTGGTTTGAGGCCGAGTCCACTCGGTTTGGAGCCTCCTGAGTAGGATATTGGTTGATAGCAGGCAAAATTTTGGGTATGAATGATGAGATGGAGATATTAAGAATCCATGGTAGAGTAGAGCCAATTGTACTTGACTAATCTTAGAAAATTGTGTTATTGTGTATATTATTAGTTGTATTAGCACTATGATAGTAGTTCCATTTGCATAAGAATGTAAGAGCCCTAAGCCAACTATTTAATTGAATTGGCAAAAGTTGTATAGGCAATTTGAACATTGAGTACAATTTGATGATATGATTAAAGATTGTAAACAATACAATATTGGATATTGTTGAATGAATTGGTATTTGTATTTTGATTTAGGGTGCAAAATTTGATTATTTATATCTATTGATTAATATGGGAATTGAATATGGTTAAATTGAATTGTTATGGTTAGATAATGTTAATATGTAGACTTTTCATGTATTGGGTTAATTTTGAAAATTTTTGAATTATTGGAATAAATCAGGATTAAGAAAGTTCATTTTAGAATTGTGCTCACATTGAATTGCATATAGATGTATTGTATATAATGTGAATGATAAATTTTTTTTGTAGTTGTTATATATAATTGTAAAGATATTATGAGAAAGTTGTAAGGATAAGCATGACTAAAGAAATTTCTATGCCTTAAGTGATTATGAGATTATGTGTGTATATAATAATTGGATCTTGATTATTCTAGTAAATTGTTGTAAAAAATGATTAAATAACCATGTATTGCATCCTTGTGACATTTTATCGAAATATGGTACCCATTAACATGTTTTGAGATGTTAGTGTGCAACTAGATTGAACTAAGAGAGAATAATGATACAAATTATGAATTGAATTGTAATTAAAGATAATAATGAAAAATTACATGATATTGAAAGTTTTGAGGATGAAAGTTTTTGTAAGGATGGAGCAATGTAACACCCAGGGTGTTAATTTTTGGATAATGATGTATTTTAATACATTGTAATTGTCTTTAGTGAAAAGTTTTGCTCCATTATGTATAAGAATGAATGTGAAATTGAGGATAAGTTGTTATTTTATACGGAACATGTTTGATGTATTTTGAGGATATATAAAAGAGTATTGAATGTATACTTTAATGTTAGAATATATGAAAAATATTATGGTCTAAAAATATATGAAAAAGAAATAGAATAAAGTAGAGAAAAATTCATAAACTTTTGGAGGAAAAAGCCAGCCAACAAGGTGACATCGGTGGTGCTAGATCAATATTGGCATGGCGGCGTAGTAGTGGGGTGGCACCGACATTGCTAGTCGATGGCTATATATATATATATATATATATATATATATGGCTTAGGTTTTTCCGACTCGGCCCATTTTGTTTTTCTCCCGCTTCATTCTGTTTCTTCCCCTTTCATCCCCAAACCCCATTTAGCCTTATTTCTTGCCTATTTAGCTAGGAAATCATCTTACCAAGCTAGTAAATCATGTAATCTTTTATTTGAACCCAACTTTTGGTGATTCAAACTATGAGAAATAGAAGAAAATGGAAGAAACGTCAAATTTCCAGAAAATTGAAGGTGCAATATGGAGCTGGGGGCTTGGTCATGCATTTGGGGTGGGCGGCTATGCTTGCAAGCAACGATAAGTCCAATCTCCCAGATGAAACTCCAATTTTAGATTTTTAGGTTTTTGGGAATTGATTGATTCTTGGGCATAAATTGGTGATTAAGATTATGAATTCATGGGAGAATGATTTGATAGAGTAACTATCATAATTTGGCATTTGAAATTGTGAATTATGCAAAGCTAGCATTTTGATGAATAGTAAAATTTGGGGATTTTATGATTTTTGTTGAAATTATCATGGGATAAATGATTAAATGTGTGATTATGATATTTCAAGATATGTTTGAGTCAATTTGGACTAGTGGAAATGAATTTTGAACTATGCCCTAAGTAAGGGTTAAAGAGGGTTTTTGGGTTTAGGCCATGTAAGTCATAAATGAATTAGATTAAAAGTCTAATTATATTGTTATTGAAGTTAATTACATGTAAATTATGGTATATGATAATAGCATATGGTTGGACATGGAATTCCTTGAGAAGTTTTGTGGAGATATGATGATTTATTAACTAATTGATGAAATGTCCCAACGAGAGATATATTGAGTCTGATTATGACCTTAAGACTCTTATAGAATAAATGTATTTAGAGTTTAATTGGTATGTTGCAAAGATTAACTAGATGTTGGATATTTTGGCTTTTGATTGTGTATTGATGAGTATGTAATTATATATTTGGAAAATATAAGAGATTAGCAATGAATCAATCATAATATCTAAATCAGTGATTTGAAATGAACCAGTTCGAGTTATGCTTATAAATGAATGGGATTTTACCATGTACAAGATGATCTGATAAGGATGAAAAGGCTTAGAGCTTGAAAGGAATGGTTGGAGCTAAAGGCCTAAGGTAAGTAGACGTCCCTTGTTTTGGTTTCAATGAATGATTGGTTAGGGATAAGATATTGAATTGAATTAAGGCTTGTGTGTTTTGACTGGGGTATTGAATATCCCACATTTTTTATAATAGATGTTTATATTGGTTTGTGATAGCATCAATACTAGGGATAACTAATATCCCTTGAATTAAATTAGGTAATGCTAGTTGGTGTTGTGCATATTTGATTATTCTTTTAAATGAGATTCTATATGAATTCTTAAAGGATATAATATAGGAATAATAGATATTCCCTTAAGTTATTATACTTATTTGGTTTGAAATGGTATATTGGATAATCAAAGGAGCATATATGTGTATATATTATGGGTTCAAGGGAGAAAAGCCATCTCCTGATTAGTTATTTTGTTATATATGCGAAATTGTATGTCTGGATACGCCTAATGGGCGTAGAATATGAATTAGAATAATGAGGACAAAGTCCTCAATATGATTGACTTATTATGTCTTTTGTCATGATTGAATTAATTTTGAATTGATTTCTATTAATTATGTCTACCTGCTGAGTTGCCTAGACTCACTTCTTCTTCTTTTAAATTTTTAGTTGATAGGACAAATGAAGAATCTTCACTGTGAATTGGGATTAGTAACCAAGATTAGAAGACATATTTGTATAGTATGAGTATATGTTGGGATTGGAATAGTGAATTTATAGGAAGACTTTCCTTAAGAAAAAGGAAAGTGGTAACGTCCTACATAGGCCCATTAAAGCATAAGCCATCGGATGATCAAAATGCATAGAGTGGGGGTACAGGGCATTACAATAATCTTCTGGCAGGTTGGTTAATGGTTCAATGGGTATGAATTTTGGGAATACCGAAGAGGGTTGTGTTTGTGTGGAAGTTTGAATAATAGCTTCAAATTGTTCACCCTGAGGCTAGATAACTTCTAGAGCTAGAGTGTGTGCATGTGAAATGAAAGATGATGAATATGTAGAAAAATGAATGGGTGAAGGTATTTGTAATGATGTTGTGGAGAGAATGGGTAGGATAGTGAATGTTGGGTTATGGTAACTTCAATTTGAGCACTTAGTGCATCTAGCTTGTTTGCTAGTGATTCCCAAATTGAATCCATCTTTTGGTTGTGGTTTGAGTTTTGGGTTTCAAGGTTGGTTATTCTTGTGATGATGGGTAATAGGTGGGTTGAAAGAGAAGTGTCAAGGTTTTGTGGAATTGAGTAGGTGGGCTGTTGAGGTGGAGAAATGGAGGATTGTTGTTAAGTTTGGGTAGGTCTTGAGGCACTGTTGCTACTTCTATCTCTCTCTCTCATTTCTTCATGTGGCTTCTTCTCTTGTTGCTTCTTCCACAATGTCTTGCTTGTCTCTATTAGTTCCTATAGGATGGCTATATCCAAGAAGGGATGGGTGAATTGGGTAAATAAAAATTTATTGCTTAACCCTTGTTCATTTCCCTCTTTTCATGCTTGGATGTGGTGTGATTTAAATTGAATGATAAAACTTTAAAGTGCGTGAAGGATAAAGCAAGTAAACAAACACACACACAAACAGCACAACTTTTATAGTGGTTCGGGAACCCTATCCCTACTTCCTCTCTTTTAAGAGCACACACTCATTGTGCCTTGGGTTCCACTATATCCTATATAATGAAAATACAAAGTTCTCTCAGCACTCTTCTAGATTCCAGCTCTAGGGGGTGTAAACAAGTGTTCCCAATACTCTTTTGGATTCCACATCTGGAGGGCATAAATATAGTACTCTCAACACTCTTCTAGTTGCACAAGCTCACTAGGAAACTCACTAGTTTCGAAGATCACTAGTAAACTTTATGGTTTTCTAGAGATCACCAACAACTCTCTAGTTTTCAGATTAACCAGAAAACTTATATACTTTTACAAAGTATTATAATGAAGCATAGGGGAAGATGAAATGTTTTATAGCTCTAATAATCAAAAATTCTTCCCAAAATATAAGGACAATGGCCATTAAGAATATGATGGTTTAAGCTTAAGGATAAATAACTAAAGGTTTAAGCTCCTGGCTATGGGTGGAAGGATTTGCATAAGGTTAAATGCATTTGAAAAGTATTCCTTCACCACCTTGTATCATTACACCTTGTCTCCTTAAATAGCTTCTTCATAAATTCTGATTGTTGGAGAAAGATGATCTTCATTGAATATAGCGATGAAAGTAGATGAGCAGGAAATAAATGTAGAAGACCATTCTGATAATCTCCCATTTGAAAATGCTATCTTCTAATTAATTCCCATATGCTGAGAGCTGTTCTGCAGTGTCAACCTTGATATAGAAGAAGGTGAATAGTTGATTCAGGGAACTGATAAATAAAAAGATGCTGGAGCTTTGACTTGACTCACAATTTTGGAAAGAAGATAATAAATTCTGACAAACTCAGTTGCTCCCCTTTAACTAGTGCTTTATTGCATTTTTCTAAAGTTAATATTAAACAAAGTTAGTTTCCAGCTGGACAGAGTCTCTTCATCTCCTACTTTGTCCATAGTTGATTCTAGATCATAGTTGATTCTAGATGAAGTTAAGCTTCATCATTTTCAAATAAATATGTTTTGCTCTTTGAACTTCTTCTTCCATCTACTGCCTTTTCATTGTCTCTTCAGATAGTATGAGATTTCAAATAAAGTATCAGATTGCCATCTTTCAGTATATTTTGAAATCTCTATAACTCAAACTTTCTGAAATGTGACAGGTGGTTAGAGCAAATATCTGCAGTCTTGCACTTGAAAAATTGAATGAGTTCTTGATTTTTTATTCTTGTTTAGCAATTGGAACCTTCAAGTATTTCATTCTCCTTTAATGGATTATTTATTTTAACAATCCAGAAAGGTTGTGGACTACTTCGAAGAATATTATTGCAAAATCTAGCTACTGTAAAGTGTTGAATTTTTTATATTTGAAAATAGCAAATTTTCACTATAGTAAGTTACTGTAGTAAATCACTATAGTACTACTTTGTCTAAAGTAAGTAGTACTCGAATATATTTGTCTGTTGGTACTATAGTAACATTACTATAGCAGATTACTATAACACCGCACCACTTTGTCTATTACTTCGTTTGCTGATCACCTAAAGCTTTATCTATTGTATTGTAACAGGTTACTATAGCAATCATTTGTTACTTCGTCTTCCACTTCATCTGTTACTTCATCTGCTAATTCGTCTGAAGCTTTACTTTATCTTCCACTTTAGACAATTCACTTTATCTTCCACTTCATCTTTCATTACAGCAATTCCACTTCATTTGTCACTGTAGCAATAGTATAGCATTTTAATATAGCAAAAGTACTATAGCAAAATTATTGTAGCACCTCACGTGCACTTGAAAATTTTTACACTTTTGCCACATTGTTAGCTTGACATTTTTCATTACATTTTCTATTGTAAATCACAATATCAATATCCATATGAAATATGTATAAGTTGTAAAGCATAGATATGTACTTTAAATCATGATTTTGTATCTATAAGCTCATTTAAGCATTCATTCTTTTTCATTCAAGAAGATATCTCTTTAAGGCACTTGTAACATATGATCCAAGGCATGATAAATAAGGTTGAAAATAATATGGATCAATATGATTTCCCTTCTAGACTTAAATCAAGATGTATATGCTTTCTCATAAATGATATTCTAATAGAGCACGCATATTTTAAGCATATCCTTTTACATTTCAAGCTTTCTATACTAAAAATATCATTAGCATAAATCAAGTCTTAAGATAAGTTTTGTTATCATTAAAATCATACAATAATCCTAATAGTCTCTTCTTTCTTCTCCAGTTTTTGTTCTTTTTACTTGTTCTTCTTTTCTTGGCTTCTGGGAAATCCATCCTTGTGGAGTTAACTTGAAGCCAATTCTCTTCAAAGTATCTCTATTTATTGCTTCTCTTGTCATGAGTTGTTATTGAAGGTTACCTTAAGAACATAATCTTCTATTCTTCTTCTTTTGCTTGGAGTTTCTTCTTCTAAACTCTCTCTTCTCCTTATCTCAAAATTTGAAGATGAAATTTTAGCTCACTTGCTAGCCCTCTTTGTCCTGACCATTTTTAGTAGCTAGTAGAATTTTTGGCTTAGGGTTTTGAAAAAAATATTTTTAGAGATTCAGGGGATGATAAATCGCTAGGGATAAATCAAAATGGTAGTGATTTTAAGGAGGGAAAATGTAGACGATGAGAAAATTTGAATCACTTTTCTGAAGAAGTAGCTCAGAGATACAAAATAAGAGTGTAGAGTTTCTGAGGTTAGGGTTTTTGTAGGGGATGGAACTTCTGATACATTGTTTCAGAGGTTCTTGGTGGATCAGAGGTTAGTCAGAACTTCTGTGTTATAACCCTAGAAGTTCAAAGGAATGTCCGTAGAAGGAACTTTGAAGCGCAGAGGTTCTGGGGTAATCATGTCCGTGAGTCAGAAGTTATGAGGAAGTGTCATAGAACTTCTATAACCCCAGAAGTTCGAAGGAATGTACGCAGAAGGAACTTTGAAGCATAGAGGTTCTGGGGTAATCAGGCCCATGAGTCAGAAGTTATGAGGAAGTGTCATAGAACTTCTGTGATTAGTGAAAATAGTTTTGTGATTATAATAGAACTTTTGTGTGATTTTTGATGAATTCTGAATGTTTTATCAGATTTTGTGAGTTACTTCGAAATCATTCTAAATGTTATTTTAGAATTTTTGACATACTTCTAAAGGAATTTGTTTAACATTTATGAATGTTCTTAGGCATTTAAACATTTTATTAGGATTAAATATGCATTTCATGCGCATGGATTTAGTACACCAAGTTCTCTTTTGATTTTATAGAAATTGTCTTCTAGAAGAAGTTTTGTAAAAATATCTGCTAGTCAATTTCCAGTTGGTACATATTCTAAGCAAATTTCATGGTTTTGTACATGATCTCTAGTGAAGTGATGTCTGACTTCTATGTGTTTAGTTATGGAATGTAATATTGGATTCTTCATCAGATTTATTGCACTAGTATTGTCACATCTAATAAAAGTATCAACATATTTCAAACCATAATCATTTAGTTGTTTTTTCATCCACAAAATTTGTGCACAACAACCACCTGCAACTACATATTCAGCTTCAGTAGTTGATAAAGCAACAAATGTTTATTTCTTAGAGAACCATGATATGATCACGCTTCCAAGAAACTAACATGATCTGGAGGTACACTTTCTATCTACCTTGTATGTCAGAGTGTTCGAATAATTTAAAGTTTGAACCTTTGGATACCATAATCCAAGATTTGGAGTGTCTAAAATATATCTAAATATTCTTTTAATAGCAATTAGATATGATTCATGCACATATACAGACACTGAACATGATATTTAGTCTACTTGCAGTTAATATAAAAGAGATCCTATCGTGCTTTTATAGAGTTTTAGATAGATAGATTTACCATTTTCATCCTTATCCATTTTAATGGATGTGCTCATTGGTGTGGCTAATGGTTTTCCTTCTTCTAAATCAAATTTCTTGAGTAATTCTTTGGTGTATTTTGCTTAATGGATAAAGATTCCTTCATCATTTTTAGTTGAAGTCCCAGAAAGAAGTTCATCTCACCCATTAAACTTATCTCAAATTCTCCCTACATTACTTTAGAGAAGTATTGACATAATTTATCATTTTTTGCACTAAATATAATATGATCCACATAAATTTGAAAAATTAGTATATTACTTTCATCATGCTTAATGAAGAGTGTGGTATCAACTTTACCTCTAGTAAATCTTTTTTCTATTAAAAATTTACTTAATCTCTCATACCTTACTCTAGGAGCTTGTTTTAATCAATAGAGAGCTTTATTGAGTTTGAAAACTTGGTTTGAATCATAAGGGCCTTCAAACCCAAGAGGATGTTTTGCATAAACTTCTTCATTATGAAACCATTAAGAAATGCACTTTTGACATCCATTTGATAAAGCTTAAAATTCATGAAAGAAGCAAATGCTAGTAACAGTTTAATAGCTTCAATTTTGGTAACAGAAGCATATGATTCTTCAAGTTTATTCCTTCCTTTGATAGTATCCTTTTGCTACTATCTTGCTTTATTTCTTATTATTATACCAGATTCATCTAATTTATTCCTAAAGACTCATTTCCTATAATAGATTGATGGTTGGGCCTTGGAACAAGTGTTCACACATTATTATGTTTGAATTGTCCAATTCTTCCTGCATAGCTATAATTCAATTTTTATCTTCTAAAGCTTGATCTATGTAAGTTAGTTCTAGTTGAGAAATGAAAGTAGAATTACCACATATTTGATGATATGAAGATCTAGTTCTCACTTTATCATAAATATCACCAATTACTTGGTTTTCAGGATGATCATGAATGAATCTCCAATCTTTGGAAAGGGAATTGTTACCTTCATTATTTACCTCATTGATGGATGGTCCATCATTTGTTTCTTCTTCATTTTTTTGTGTTTTTAATTATGAAGAATCTTTGTCTTCATCTTTTATTTTCATTTTCTTCACAAATGTTGTGAGTTCTCCTATCTCATCATCAAAATTGATTATCTTTCTAGAGGGGTTAGTATTTTCATGAAATTTTACATGAATGGATTCCTCTATAGTTTTATTTTTCAGATTGTAGACTCTAAATGTCTTGCTAACAATGGAATAACCAAGGAAAATGCCTTCATCAAATTTGCTATCAAATTTTCCACGGTTTTCTTTCCCATTGTTAAGAATGAATCATTTGCAACCAAAAGTGTGGAAATGAGAAATGTTTGGTTTTTTTCCATAATATAATTCAAATGGAGTTTTGTTAAGTATAGCATAAATTCTGTTAATATTGTAGCATGAAGTATTCATTGCTTCATTCCAAAAATATTGAGGTAACTCATATTCACTAAACATTGTCCTTACCATTTCCTGCAAGAATCTGTTTTTCCTTTCTGCTACTCCATTTTGCTAAGGTATTCTTGATGCAGAGAATGTGTGCAAAATTCCTTTTCTTTCATAAAAAGCAGTGAATTTTTTGTTTTCAAATTCTCCACCATGATCACTTCATATGCCTACTATATAAGAATCTTGTTCATTTTGTATATGCTTGGTAAATGTCTTAAAGAATGAAAGATTTTCATCTTTGGAAATTAGAAACATTATCCGAGTAAATCCAGAATAGTCATCCACAATGACATATGTATAATTTTTTCCTGCAAGATTTCTAACTCTTTTTGGTCCAACAAGATCCATGTGTAGCAATTGAAGTGGTTTGATTGTATATACTTCTTTATTAGATTTGAAAGATTCTCTAACTTGCTTTCCTTTTAGGCATGCGTCACATAATTCATTTTGGTCAAACTTTAGTTTAGGTAAGCTAACAACAAGATTTTTTTGTACAAATTTTCAATCATAAACTTGTTAGCATGTCCTACTCTTATATGTGACAATAAGGATTCTTCGTTATTCACAACAAAATATTTTACTTGGATATCATTCAAATCTACTAAATACACATTTACATATCTTTTACCAAATACTAAAACTAAATTTGAATGATCTATTACAAAACATATATGTAATGCAAACACAACCGTATAACTATTATCACAAAATTAACTAACACTTAACAAATTGTGTTTTAATCCTTCTACTAGTAAAACATTATAAATAATAATATAGGGAGGTTGGCTAATCTTACCAATTCCAACCATTCTACCATTTCCATTATCTCCAAAGATAACTGTTCCTCCATTTTTACCTTTTAATTTTGTGAATAGCTCCTTCTCTCTTGTCATGTGTCTTGAGCAACCACTACCAATATACCATTTGCTACTCCATATGGCTCTCAAGCACACCTATAATAATAAGGTCAAGTTATAATTTTTGGTACCCATTTAGGAATGGGTCTAGGTGAGTTACTAGTAGAATATTTTGGCACCCATTGCTTTTTAGATGCTATTAATTTATTATCTCTAGCTATTGATGTATTTATTATGTTAGCAATAGTTTTTGATACCCAAATCAGGTTTTGTTTGGGTTTTAGATTGCTAATTTTCTTTCTTTGGTTTTTTTTTTTACATTTGTTCTTTGCCTTTAGTTTAAATAATATAGAAGTTAATATTTTTCTAAGGGCATGATTTTCTACTTTTGTTTGCTCAAGTTCTATGTTAAGACTTTGGTTAGTTTTGAACTAAGTATTTTCTTATTTTAACTTAAAACATTGATAGATTGTTCTTTCCAATTCTCTTTTTGTTTCTTTGTGTTGAGCTTTTAAAGTTTTGAAATATGAATATAACTCTTATAATAACTCTTCTAAATCAAATGTTTCAGTTTTTTAGTTTACCTCATCTTCATGGATGGTCATGAAGATTATTCCTGTATGATGCACCTCCTGATTTCTTTCTTTGGAGTTGAGTGAACTGAAATGAGCTTCATTTTCTTCTTTTGTTTCACTTGAGCTTTCTTGCATCATATTTTCCAGCATTTCCCATGCAGTTATCGCTTTCTTCTTCTTTTCAAATTTCCTATTATTAGAAATATTATATTTTTCAAAGTAGAAATTATACCTTTTCTTCTTGTCTCCGTGCTTTTTGTCTTATTCTGGGCAGTCAAATTTCATGTGCTGAAATTTGTTGCAATTGTAACATATTGGAATCTTCTTTTTCTTTTCCTTACTCTTGTTGTTGTTTTTGAAGTTCTTTCCAAATTTCTTCTTTCTAATCATATTTTTGAATCTTCTAATTATCATTACCACATCCTTATCATCTTCACTTACTGAGGCTTCTTCTGAAGATTCTTCATTCTTTAATTGAGCTTGTAAAGAAATCCTCTTACCTTTGAATTCATCTAGAACCTTTTGCTTCATTAAGACTTCATGTGTCGTAAGTGATCACATGACTTCTTCCACTTTCATTTTACTCAAATCCTTTACTTTCTATATAATAGTTACTTTAGGCATCCAAAATCTTGGTAGAGATTATTGGGTTTATACTAAAATGATTTTGATGATAATGAAACTTATATTAAAGAAATTGTATGCTCATGAAAAACATTAATGTTTAATAAACAAGCATACAATCTTCATTTTAGGGTGCACACATAATAAATTAATCTTTACTGTAAAAATCTGCCAAAATCATATTAAGCACCATAATTATTTAAGCTTTTGTATTATGCATTTAATGAAAATGTATATTATCCTTGCTTTACAAAATGATACAATCACGTGGATAAAATATACTCTAATATTTTATTTATGAAAGGTAATAATGTAGCAAGTGCAAAAAAGTTCAAGTGCAGGATAATGATCATTTGCAACAAACTGCCACAATAATCTGCTATGTTCCAAAAGGAGCTAAACTGATGAAAAAAATGGAAGAAGAAGAAGAAGAAATAGAAGAAAATAGAAGACATGAAACAATAAAGGTTGCTTTCTTACAGTTGAAGCTTCCATGAACAAAAGCATGGGAGAAAAACAAGGCTTTGAAGATGTGCTACAATGAATTTGCATTATCTATCAACCTCAATTAAAAAATATCAATCGACATATGTTAAACAAAACGTTAAAGAAGAAGTCATAATCAGAGAACTTAAATTATATTTGAGAAAATTGGATTACTTATCTTGATCTAATCAGTGTTTGTCCAAGACAAAGCATAAGAATCAAGAAGCAACTCAAGGCTTGTCAGGAAAAGAAGTTGAAAATGAAGTCATGGTCAAAGAAGCATAATGCTATTCAAAAAATTTGAACTATCTACACTAACCAGACAACGACTGTCTAAGATCAAGAAAGAAAGAGAAGATCCTTAAAATACTCAGACAGAGAAACAAAGAAGTAGCCACCTAGACAACCATGCATGAGAAAAGAAACTTTGTCTAACCAACAAAGCTAGAAGAATAGATTCATCTGAGGATAAGAAGGCTTGATAGAAGAGGGTGCAACTTCAACTAGGCCAAGAAAGATAAATCAAGATTGAAGAACCAAGAAAGTTGCTAGAACAAACCCCTTCTGTTGCTTGAAATGTGCAGAAAAGCAAAAGAACTTTGCCTCATCTTTGGATCAAAAGGACGTCTGTCACAACAGACGAAGTCCAGCCAAAGCAGAAGACAAAGTAAAAGTTGCATAGAGAGCATAAACAAAGTTGAACAGACAAAGAGCTACTTGAATCAAAATGGGCTACAACAGATAAAGGCACAACGTCTACAACCTACGACAGACAAATGCGGCATGCAAAGTATTCTATTGAAGACAAAGCAGAACACACTTCATCTATTACTTACATTAGACAAACGCCATAGGTCATCTGTTTTAGCATATTGAAGTGAGATTTGTTTGGCACCTTCAACAGACAACAAGGAACAAAATAAGAAAATCGCACTTCACCTGTTAGTGCAAGACTGAGCGAACTTCACCTGTCACCTCCAACAGATGACGAAGAACAAAAGAAGCACATCGTACTTTATCTATTCAGATTAAAGGAAATATTTGTCAATCGATCAGCTCATCTTCATTAGCATCATTCAAAGTTAATCTTTTATCTTTAACAGACAAAGCATATATATGAAGGATTGGTTAATAGACAAATCTTCTAGAGGAATTGTGACAGACAAGGAAATGTTTGTCTATCAGCCAGTGTAACTTCATCTGCATCAAAGTTTGTCTACTACTTAAACAAATAAATCATTCTTAAGGAAGTTTAACTGATTGATAAACCTTGGAAGAATTTATCTGCAACTAATGGCAAAGAAATGCAGATAGAGAGACACCGTGACTTGTCAAAGGAATATTGATTTATGTGACTATACATACAAATGGCATCTGCACTTGAGCCGTCATTGTGCAGACATTCATCAGTCACCATTTTTGGCAATAAGCAACACTGGAAGTTTTTCAAAGTTATGATGAGTTAAACGAAGAACACGTTTATCACAACTCATCCTCCTCTCTGAATGGCATTGTAACAGCTTGAGAAAATTAGAAAGACCTGAACTTGAATGGTAGAAAACTTAAATGGTCTTATTCATTCAATGCTGCCCTCCTTTCTGCATTCAACGGATCGCATCTTCTTTAGTGGTCAAGATTTTGAAGAAGCTATTTAAGGGGAAGAGCGAGATGATTCAAAGGAGGTAAAGGAACCCATTTCAAATGTGCTCAACTTTATGCAAATCCTTCCACCAATGTCCAAGAGCTTACCCGTCGTCTATTCTTCATGAGCTTTATTCTGCAAATCTTTATGGCCATTGTTTTTAAATTTTGGGAAGATCTTTTTATATTGTTAGAGCTGAAAGAGAGTTCTTATCTTATCTTCCCATGTGCTTTAATGTATAATAGTTTTCTAGTTAATGTGAAAACTAGAGAGTTTATGGTAAACTCGATAAACTATGTTATACTGTGTTGTTGGTGATCTCTGAAAAACCATCAAGTTTGTTGGTGAGCTTCAAAAGTTGTGAGTTGGTAGTGAGCTTGCGAAAACTACCAAGTTTTTCTGTGATCTTTGAAACGGGTGAGTTTCCTGGTGAGCTTGTGAAACCAAAAGAAGTGTCGAGGATGCTTATTTATACCCCCTAGAATTGGAATCCAGAAGAAGTGTCGGGGATACTTATATATTCCATTGTATGGGGTACAATGGAACCCAAGGCACAATATGTTAGTGTTCTTGGAAAAGTGGATGTAGGGATGGGGTCCTGAACCACTATAAAAATCATCTTGTTTGTGTGTGTGTGTGTATGTTTGTTTTATTTCTCTATGCTTTACTATTCTATTATTTATTTTACTCCACATCACACACAACCATAAAAAGAGAAAAACAATTCAACAGGGGTTAAGTAAAGAATTTCTATTTACACAATTCACCCCTCCCCTCTTGGGTTAAGCCATCCTATAGAACTCTACAAGTGGTCTCAGAGTGGGCTAGATAAACAATTCTAGTGATCCATTTGGCTAACCCAACATTATCATCCTCTATGTTATTTAAAGAGTAGTCCATCTTCCACCTTCCAAATTTTTGATAGATTAAACTGGACATAATGGAAAAAGGAGATTGGAAAATTCTCTTATGACCAAACGATTTTTGTTTATGAAAATTTTCTATATTGGCATAAGCGAGGATGAAATGAGAGCAAAGCCAAAAATGTTGAAAACTCACTCTATGCTCTCTGTCCTACTATCTGTAAGGATGTCTTAGTTTTTGAACTAATATGAGAATTCTCAAACAAGCCAAAGATAAATTAATAAGGGACAAAAACACATAGCACTCACACACCACTTGCATTATTATTTAAACTAACTTGAGTGCAAAAAATCTAAGAAAGGAGAGAACCCTGAAGAAGAAGAAAGAGAAAGGAGACTTGGCCTGAAGAAACAAATTAAAAACACGATGAAATACCAAGTTCCTTCAAAATAAAAAGGAAAGGTAAGTGAAGGTATGACACTCAAACGTGAATGCTCTCATTGAATGTGTCATTATCTGAATTTTTGAAATATTTACTTGGGCATTCCTTTCAGTCAAGTATTTTGTTAATAATCACTTGTGTTCAGTTTTTTAATTTATTATTTAGTTTATTTACATGCTCTTATTTTAACTTTCACATTCAATTAATTAAATTCCTGTAGAATTAGATTTACATTCTTACTCTACTTTTTAGGATTTTGATGACTTATATCTAATTAGATGTATATATTTGTATTTGTAGAAATCAAGCTTTACTCTTATACCTTCTATCTCGTTTGTATATTTAAAAGCTAAATTTAATAGTTAGAATTTTGTCTAAATTTTCTTCAGCTGTATATAGACTAAAATAGAATTCTGAAAATATGTTCACATATTTCTACATATTCATTTATTCATTCATTCTTTTGTAGAAACCATATTTAGAATTTTGTTTACTTAAATAGCTATACATAGATAGACATGAACTTTCATACATAGCATTTTTTGTGCATATATTTTTATACATAGGAGAATATAGAATTCACACTAGGACTAATAAAACTCTAAAAAATATAAGGTAAAACTTTCAAGACAATCAAAAAGAAACATAAACATTCAGAAAATAAACAACACCAAAATAACAAGCAACTTGAAAACAATAATGTCTAAAAGAACATAACTAAAAGAAAAATATACAATCAAATAATAGTAAAATAACAAAACTAAATAATTATACTCAAAATCATTTAAGATGAGTTGATCTAGCATTAAAGTCAATTGCCATTCCTAATTATGTTAGTTCAAATGACTCATTGATTAATTGAAGTAGAATAATCACTCTATTCATTCATGAAAATTACTTTAATTAAACAGCTTGATTCTTTGCATACTATTGGATAAAATGATACTTTACACTAATACATAAGAATACATGTTCACATCTGTATGAGTTTACCAATGAAGAGAAAGTGCAAGATTTTCTTAAGTGTATGCAGGAAAGCTTGAGATGATCACAAAAGAAGAATGAGAATAATGAGAAATCAAGACCTTCTCCTCAGCTCACAAATCTAAGCAAATGAGGCGACAAGTTTTAGTTCCAGATATAAGAAAATGATTAAACAAATTAAGACTATATGCTGGACAATATCATATCTTACAGGAAGGATCATCAACATTAAATAGTAGAAGCTGAATGAATAGTCAAGCTGACAATAATACTTATGAGCTCAAATGAGATATCTACAAAGGATGCATTCAAAGAGAGAAATTGTCTAACTTGATTATATTTCTTTTATTGCTATATACTCTAGATGCCTCTGAATAAAATAGTTTGGATTTGAACTTATTGCTTTAAGTTAAATCATATCAAAAATCTAAACAAGGCTTAAAATGATCAAAACTCTAACCTCATTATAGTCCTAAGGCATAGTCAAGCCTATTTTGGAAACTTCACTATTTAAAGTCTAGAATAGGAATTCCATTCCTATTCTATAATAATGTTAATTGGCTTGATCTCTTATAAAGAACCAAAATTAAAAGGTAAAAACTCATAAAGATAACCATCATGACATACAATAAAACATCTAATAGTGGTCTTTCGCATGCTTTACATATGCCATTCTTTCATTAAAGCTCAATGGAGACACTAGTGACAGTGAATGTACTAGGTTAACTTAAAAGGCTCAAACTAATCAAAGAATGCCTAAATCACTTCCAAGTAAACATATTATCTAGGATTTTACCTTGAGGGTTAATCAAATAAGTTCTAGCATACTTGTGTCAACTAGAATATGTTACTAAATTCACAACATCATCACTAATCCATATGCACTTTGCATGATCATAATGTAATGTGCTAATTGAAATTTTCATCAATCATGAAAAAGGACTTATTATAAGAATAAGTAAATCACAAGGTAGCACCTATCCTTCTTTCTCAATAATGTGCAATGGTAATCAAAAAATCAGCATATGTCACTTGATCATTAAAAGAGAATCCTTCCTATTCAATTTTAGTATTTTAATATAGTTGCTCTTGGATTTCTTTAGCTAAGTTATCAAAAGAGATATTCATAAAGAAAATTTGTACCCAAATTTGGAAAAAAAAATTCCAAAACTGAATGCAAATATGAAATCTTGGTTGTAAATCTGAATATAAATCCCCAAATACCCCCCAAATTAAAAAAAACAAATATTTTCCTCAATGTGAAATAATGAAAGAAGTTTAAGTTTAAGGGCTTCCCTGAATGAAGTGCATCCTAATCTTCTTCTTTTGAAATTTATTGACATTCTTTGTAAATTTTTGACAATTTTTATACTTGACACATGATCGGCAATTTCATGAAACTTCTATGCTCAATCTGAAATCAGGTTTTTTACTTTTGCAATAGAAACATCAAACCATAACTAAAAAAAATTTATCCAAATAGAGAAAACAAAATAAACAACTAAGCTAAATGTTAAGAGAACAAAGAAAGTTCAGATAGTCTGTTTCTCATGAATTCAACTTTCTCCTCTTAAGTGAACCATTCTCCTTTGTTGGTGGACAATAGTTGATCAAACTATTGATGACTACAATACAGAATTGTCTAAAATCAAGTAAGCAAAACCAAAAAATCTAAAAAAAAAAAAATAATAAAGTAAACTTAGCTAGAGTAAAATTCCTAAAAGCAAAGAGATGAGGAAGTAGTTTTGATTTATAGTCTTCATCTTGACTATCTCTTTCTTTAAGTTGGTTCTTTTAAGTCCAATGTGAACTTCTGCTTGTCAAATCTTCCTTCAAAGTATGGCTTCAAACACTAACCATTCACTTTAAATGTTCCTTTTGTGTCATGAGCAACTTCAATTATCCCATATGGCAATATCCTTGTGATAGTGAAAGGGCCTGACCATCTAGATCGCAACTTACCAAGAAATAGTCTAAGGCGAGAGTTAAAAAGTAATACTTGTTGACCAATTTCAAACTCTCTTCTTAGAATGTACTTATCATGCCATCTCTTTGTACGCTCTTTGTATATCTTGGCATTCTCATAAGCCTCATTGCTAAGTTCATCTAGCTCATTCAATTGTAGCGATCTTTCTTCTCCAACAAGTTTCTTGTGAAAATTCAAAAATTTTAGTACCCAATATGCTCTGTTCTAATTCCACAGGTAAATGACAAGCCTTTCCAAATACTAACCTAAAAGGAGACATTCCAATGGGTGTTTTGAATGCAGTCCTATATGCCCAAAGTGCATCATCAAGTTTTACTGACCAATCTTTGCTAGAGGCATTCATAATTTTCTATAAAATTCTTTTGATTTCCCTATTTGAAAACTTCTACCTGTCCACTAGTCTGAGGATGATAAGGGGTTGCAATCTTATGTGTAACTCTATATTTGTGGAGAAGTACATCAAACTATTTATTGCGAAAATGTGTTCCCCCATCACTGATGATTGCTCTAGGAGTGCTAAATCTGGTAAAAATATTTTTCTTCAAAAATTTGATCACTTCCCAAGCATCATTTGTTGTCATTGCTATAGCTTCCACCCATTTAGACACATACTCTATAGCTACCAGAATGTAATTATGGTCGAAGGAAGAGGGAGACAGCTCCATGAAATCAATACCCCAAACATCAAATAATTCACAAACAAGAATGTTGTTTAATGATATCTCATTTCTCCTAGATATATTTCCCATTCTCTGACATCTATCACATGAAAGTACATGGGTGTGGGCATCTTTGAAAACTATTAGCCAATAAAAACTAGATTGCAAAACCTTAGCCACAATTTTGGTGGAACTGAAATGTCCACCTACCTCTCCATCATGACAAAGTTATAGAATACTTACCATCTCCTCCTCTGGTACACACCTCCTTATCACCTGGTATGCACAAACTTTAAATAGAAAAGGTTCTTCCCAAAGATAATGTTTAACATCAGAAAAGAATTTTTTCTTCTGTTGTGGTGACATGTCGGGAGGTAAAACATTACTTGCCAAATAATTCACAAAATCAGCAAACCAAGGTGTTTGTTTGGAGTTGACATGAAATATATGCTCATCAGGGAATTCTTCAAGAATTAGAGTCTCCTCATCTTTTGCAAGTAGAATTTTGGATAAGTGATCTACAACTAGATTCTCAGATCCTTTCTTATCCTTGATCTCCAAATCTAATTCCTAAAACAAGAGAATCCACCTAATTAATCTAGGCTTTGCTTCTTTCTTTGCAAGCAAATATTTCAGAGCTGAATTGTCAGAATAAACAATCACTTTTGAACTAATCAAGTAAGAATGAAATTTATCAAAAGCAAAAACTACTACCAAAAGTTTCTTTTCTATTATTGAGTAATTCAATTGAGCTCCTGATAAGGTCCTACTAGCATAGTAAATGGTTTGAAAATTTCTCCCTTTTCATTGTCCCAAGACAACTCATACGGCAATATCACTTGCATCACACATTATCTCAAAAGTTAGATCCCACTCTAGTGTTGCCATAATTGGTGCTGAAACCAATTTCTCCTTCAAGTGTTAAAGGCCTGCAAGCAATCATCTGAAAAGTTAAATAGTACATCCTTAAATAAAAGGTTAGAGAGGGGTTTAGAAATTTTTGAAAATTCCTTGATAAACCATCTATAAAATCCTGTATGCCCCAGAAATCCTCTAATAAGTTAATAGATGTGGGTGAAGGCAATTTTTCAATGACATCCACTTTGGTATGCTTAACTTCTATTCCTTTTTCTGAAATCTTGTGTACAAGCACTATTCCTACTTGGACCATAAAATGACACTTCTCCTAATTCAGAATAAGGTTAGTATCCTCACATTTTTGCAACACCAAAGCCAAATTATGTAGATATGAATCAAATGATGAGATAAAAATAGAAAAATCATCCATGAAAATCTCAATATATTCCTCAACCATATCAGAAAACATGGCCATCATATATCTTTGAAAAGTGGCTGGTGCATTGCAAAGACCAAAAGGCATTCTCTTAAAAGCAAAAGTACCATATGGACAAGTGAATGTGGTTTTCTCTTGATCTTTTGGTGCAATGGGAATCTAATTGTAACCTAAGTAACCATTCAAAACACAATTGAATTCATGTCCTGCAAGTCTTTCCAACATCTGATCAATAAATGGTAAAGGAAAGTGATCATTTCTAGTGGCATCATTCAATTTCCTACAATCAATACATACACGCCATCCAATAACTGTTCTAGCTGGAATCAATTCATTGTTATTATTTTTTTGAATAGTCATATCTTCCTTCTTTAGTACAACTTGCACCAGGCTCACCCATGGATTGTGAGAAATAGGATCGATGATTCTTGCATCAAGTAGCTTAAGTTTTGCTTTTACCACTTCTTACATCTTTGGGTTCATACACCTCTGATGTTTGATGGTGGGTTTGTATTGCTCCTCCATTAGAATTTTATGCATGCAAAGTGAAGGGTTGACTCCTTTGATGTCTGAAATTTTCCATCCAATTGCACTCTTATGATCTCTCAATACTCTTAGTAGTTTCTCCTCCATTATATCTGTCAAAGAAGAAGAAATAATCACTAGTAGAGAAGAAACTTTATCTAAGCATATTTTAAATGAGAAGGTAAAGGTTTAAGTTCAAGAATAGGAGTTTCTTCTATAGATGGCTTAAGCTTTTTATTGATTTGTCCCAGCTCCTCAGCTCTTGGTGATTGTTGCTGGTGGGTTTGCCTCCATAAACTTTTCACAATCCTCTACGTCCTCTCTCGTAGTTTCTCTATTGCTTGGTTGAGTTAAGCATGCTTCAAGTGGATCTTCAACACCACTTTCCTGAAAAACTCCGTTTACCAACTTGTCAATCAATTCAAGTAAAAAATAAGAATTAGCATCTAAAGGATATTTTATTATTTCAAAGACATTGAAGGTCACTTGATCATCTTGAAGTCTAAGAATTAATTTTCCTTGTTGAACATCAATAGGAGTTCTTCCTGTTGCTAAGAAGGGTCTACCCAAGATAAGTGGTACCTCCCTATCTTCTTCCATATCCAAAACTATGAAATCAACAGGGAAAATGAACTTATCAACCTTTACCAACATGTCTTCAAGAATACCCCTTGGATGTTTGATTGATCGATCAACAAGTTGAAGTGATACTGTAGTTGTTTTAACCTCTCCCAATCCTAATTTTTTTAAAATAGAGGAAGGCGTTAAGTTAATATTTGCACCCAAATCAAACAATGCCTTTCCAAAATATGAATAACTAATGGTGCAAGGGATAGTGAAACTCCTTGGATCTTTCATCTTTTATGGTAGTTTTTTTGTATGATGACTCAACATTCCTCATTCAATTTCATAGTTTCATAATCCTCCAACGTCCTTTTGTTTGCCAAGATCTTCTTCAAAAATTTTGCATAGATAGTCATCTATGCTAAGGAATATACAAAAGGAATGTTAATATGCAGTTTTTTAAATACATCCAAAAATTTAGAAAACTGCTTACCCATCTTATGTTATTGAAGTCTTTGAGGATAAGGGATTGGAGGCACATAAGGCTTAGGATTGTCTGGAAACAATTTGCTCTTAGCTGCCTTTTGTGGTTGTTCAATTATTTCCTCTTATTTTTCTTTAGGAGTCTCTCATTGAACATCTTCTTCTCCTACTTGCTTTCCACTTCTAAGGGTTACAACTTTTACCTTTCCAATTGGATTTTTCTCAGTGTTGTTGGGTAAATAACCTTGTTGTCTTCCTAACAACATGTTTGCTAGTTGTCCTACCTACATCTCTAAATTTTTTATTGAGGCCTCTTGATTTTGAAACCTCATGTCTGTGTTGTTCATGAATTCTTGAGTGTTATTCATGAAGTTTTGAGTGCTACTAACAAATTTGTTGACAATTTCATCTAGGTTAGATTTTCTCTCTTCTGGTTACTTGAATTCTGGTGGTGGCCTTACTATATTCTGATTGCTCCATGAGAAATTTGGATGATTTCTCCATCGTAGATTGTAAGTGTTGCTATAGGGATTGTTCTACATCCTGTTGAAATTATTAACAAAGTTAGCATTCTCACTAGATTGTGCAAAAGTGTTACCTACTTGACAGTCCATACTAGCATGTCGTCCACCACAGAAATCACAAGTTACTTTCTGAATTTCTATTATTGAAGCATTCATGTTGTCTATCTTTCTATTCAATGCTTCAAACTGTGTAGTGAGTGCAGTGAGACTGTTAACTTCATGCACTCCGACTGGTCTTCTCATTGGTAGCCTCTCAATAAGCCACCAATAGCTATTGGATGCCATCTCCTCCAATAGTTCGTAAGCTTCTTCTGGCATTTTGTTATTTAATGATCCTTCTACAACTGTATAAATCATAGAACAAAAATTTGGACTAGTCCCATTATAAAAAGTTTATACTTGCATCCATATAGGTAGTCCATGATGTGAGAATCTCCTTAGCAAGTCTTTAAATCTCTCCTATGCCTCATATAGTGATTCACTGTCCAACTGCATGAAGTTGTAATATTGTTATGCATCTTAACAGATTTTAAAGGGGGAAAAAATTACTTAGGAACTTTTGTGCCATAGCATCCCAAGTAGTGATTGAGCTTCTAGGAAGAGAAGAAAGCCAACTTTTAGCTTTGTCCTTGTAAGGCCCTGAAAATTTCAAAAATGTAAATGTTCACTCTTGTAAAGTTTTAGAAACTTTTACAATGCGGCATACTGTACAATTTAATT
>JAYJMB010005271.1:91459-104373 GCA_036873735.1 Pouteria campechiana | reverse complement strand
ATTCATGCCCGCCCCGCCCCCCCACCCCCACTTTTGAGCTACCATCTAATAAAGGACTAATAATTCATATTAGAGCAGACTTCATTGATTGAACTTTTTTACCTTAATATCAAATCTATGAAGAGATCCCTATGGGCTAGTTATTTTCACAATACTTTTGCAGAGGATCAACCCACTACCTGACCACCATTCTTTGATGGTGTAATAAGATAAAAAGAGGAACAATGAGAAAAATAGAATAAAGATTATATTATTGGAATGAATTAAAATAATTTTCATTTTCATTGATGTCCTCGATTATTTACACTTATTATGTATACTTTAGAAAATTGTATATTCAAATCCCAGATCATAAGTGATCCTAATTAGATCTACACAATGGAAGAAAAAACTTGATTAAAAGGAAAAGTGCAATGCATTTAAAGACTAAAAAATAAAACACCCTTTTGAATGAATGTGTTATCTTTGGGGTCGCCGAGTATATTGCGATGGCTTGAAATTTAGTGGATTGCCTCAAGCCAATGGGTGAAGAGGATGACGTGGCTCTAGACTAACTTGCTAGACTCTAAGTCAACCCAAAAAATGAGTATTTTGATCTAATTGGTTTATCCCAAAAAGAATCGGTACTAGGTGACCTCTTTTGTGTTTAGACCTGAAAGTGACCAAGAAGAAAATTGGTGATTGGGGTAGTTCAGCTCTCCTTATAACCGTAGGAAGCCTAGGAAGGATGGGTGACTTAGACTTCGTCACAATAGATGACTCAGTGACTCGATAACTCGACTATCTCATATTCTTAAGAGAAGCCTAGGAAGAATGGGACTAGGAAAACTAGACATTTTGACTCTATGAGTTACGACTTAGTGAGGGCTTAACTATATCAATTACCCATGAGAAGCTTAGGAAGAGCGGGACTAGGCATACTAGACATTTTGACTCAACAAGTGATGACTCAATGGGGGCTTAACTCTCTCAATTACCCATAAGAAGCTTAGGAAGAGAGCAACCAAGCATATTAGACATTTTGGCTCAATGAGTGATGACTTAGTGAGGGCTCAGCTTTCTCAATTACCCGTGAGAAACTTAGGAAGAGTGGGACTAGACATACTGGATGTTTTGACTTAATGAGTGACAACTTAGTGAGGGTCAACTCTTTCAATTACCCATGAGAAGCTTAGGAAGAGTGGGACTAGGCATATTGCACGTTTTAACTTAATGAGTAATGACTCAATGATGCTTAGCTCTCTTAATTACCTATGAGAATCTTAGGAAGGTGGGACTAGGTTGACTGGATTTGACTCAGTGAATCATGCTTGGATGACTCAGCAACTTGCTTAACTCTCTCAATTACCTATGAAAAACTTAGGAAGAATGGGACTAAGTTGATCAAGTTTTGACTTAGTGAATCATGCTTTGATGACTTAGCGAGTGGCTCTTTTCTCTCATTTACCCATGAGAAGCTTAGGAAAAGTAAGACCAACTTGACGGGGTTTGACTTAGTGAATCACACTTGGATGGCTCAGCAAGTCGCTCATCTCTCTCGACTGCCCATGAGAAGCTTAGGAAGAATGAGACCAAGTTGACTAGGTTTGATTTAATGAATCATGCTTGGATGACTCAACAAGTGAGTAAGCTCTCTTAATTGCCCATGAGAAACTTAAGAAGAGTGGAATTAGGTAGACTGGGTTTGGTTAGACATGGGGGTGAGGCTAGGGTTGACTCAGTGAGTCATAACTCAATAACTCGACCATAGACTTACACAAATGGACAGTATTCTCCAATGTCCCATGGAGAATGGAAAGCAGGCAATCTATGTTGTTTAACCTATAAGAGATCATAGATCCAAGTCACAAGCGACACGCTTATGGTGATTGGACTAAAGTGATGAGTTGGAATTAAGCCTAATCATGATGAGATTAAGCCTAACTATAATTAATGCTAATGACAATAATTAACACTAATTAGGACTTCCAATTCATCTTATCTAGACAACTTAGAAGAGTAGGTAAGGTCCATATCATTGTCTCCATGATCTATGAGTCCCACCTTTGAGTGAAACCCACTTGGTTATAACTCCACTAATGTGTTCTTTGTTGTTTCATTCTCTCTCTTCTCAAGTCCTTTAGCTTGAATTCATTTAAGGGAGGATTAGAAATTGTCAAACTCAATTAATATGCAATCCCTTTCTTGTGAGAATTAAAAGTGAGATGGATTTTCAAGGCTTGAGTTTCATCCATGAGATGCCCATCTCCAAGGTTTCACCACCATTGATGGAAGTTGGACACCCTTGAGTCTCTCACGCATGGACAAACAAGGTCATTTTCAAGTTAACATTTGGAGAGTTGACATCATAACACCACCTCCTTCTTATCTTTGACCCTCAAAAAGCTCATTCTCCAAGTCATCTTGCTTGAACAGTTGGGTCTAAACCTCCATTAATAGAGCTGCTGTAACTTTAAAATTAACCCAAAAACCCATCAATGGACTATGAGTTCTAATGTTTTTGCAAGAGTTCAAGCCTTTCAAGCTTTGTTTTATAAAGTTTCTTCAAGATTTTAAGGATTCAAGATTTCAAACTTGTTATTTAATGGCTTATCATAGAAACCCCAAACCCACCACATCACAAGTGAGGAAACCCACTATGCACCATGGTGGAGTTCGAGTTTCTATCTCATGTAGGCATTTCTACCATTAGAGAGCAATGAGGCACCTATCTCACAAAAAGAAGATCTCCAATAGTTGCTAGCTCCAAAGGCTTTTGCAAGAAGGCAAATGAAGAAGATGAAGTTGCCCATACGAAGAAGACAAAATCTTTTGCTTCCTAAGGGAGCTAAAGGTGCTCTCTTTTGGGAAGTTATGCTTATTTATAGGTGTTTGATGGCCTTCTAAGAGAGAAAAATGAGTTAATGGCCACTAGTTCTCCATATTCACAAGTTGTTGAAGTCAAAAAACCATATGTTCTGTGGCCAACCACCACTTGTTTTGTCGCCGGTAGTTATATTCATTTGCACTTTCAAAACATGTTTCATTCCATCACTAACCACCACCTGTTTGGTGGCTAGCAATTACATGCTTCAAATCCTTTCCTCTTCTATTTCAGTTGCATGAATCATTCATTACTTCATCTTGTGGATCTCTATTGTACATTTTTCATGACTGTAATCATGCTTAATTTACTTTGCAAGAACTTGATTATATGTTTTGTTCCATTTCAAGTGCATAGAAGCATGGAGCCATATCTATTTGAAATTCAGCCATAGTGACATTCAAGCAATGAGCTGCCCATGAAGTCTTCAAGTCCATTCACTTCATGATTTTTCTTATTGTTAATGTATTTTTTGTATGGGTTATGTACCTTTATTTCTCAATGTATAAAGCATTCGTTAACCTATCACAAGCATTTGGTCATGTGCTCTTTACACCTTCCATGTAATTGTTGTGTCTTGCAAACTTTTAGTTAAATGCTTTAATTCATTGTAGAATACATAGTTTTATGACTTAACAGGTTTACTCAATAGCTTTGAGAAGATTGGGAGAGATGCTGTCGAATTTTCTACCATGTAATTTAGTGGCAACCATGTTTGTAACATGCTTGGTGGCTGGCAGCAGGAATAACGGTTGAGCATCCATTAGTTTGAGAGCATTCCTGGTGGTCGACAAGCATATGTAGGCAACACTCTAGTGGCTGGCAACATGCTTGGTTTGGCAGCATCCCTGGTGGCCATAAGCATATGTAGGTAGCACTCTGGTGGCCAGCAGCATGCTTGGTTTGGCAACATCCCTAGTGGTCAGCAGGCATATGTAGGAAGCACTTTGGTGGCCAGTAGCATGCTTGGAAGTGGTTAACTGCCCATGAGTTTAGTAACAAATTTGGTGGCCGATGAGCATGCGCAAGGAGATAGAAACACCATCGTCTTGGTAATGCTCTTGATGGTCGATGAATGCACATGAGGTAGTTGATTGCTCACCTTGTAAGCAATGTTCTTGGTGGCCGGTGGATGTAAAGGGTGCCATGCTTAAAGCTAGTGGTTAGCAATTTCACACTAGATGACTGCTCAACCATCTATTTGATAACTTGCTTGCTGGCCAGCAAATTCATGCAAGATGGTTATTCATCCATTTGTTTTGTGAACATTTTCATAACTTAAATTTATATCATCCATACCACACAAATTGTTCTTTACCGTTCATTTAATGGTCTATAGGCCCTTGAGTTTGATCAATTAATTTATGGCCCAATAGATGAAACTAATTGTTGGTATTGAAAGATGAGAATGCAAAATTTTATGATTGCCACAGACTACCAATTGTGGTTTATAATAAAAATGGAGAAATTTTCCTCAACTTGGAGGACAAATACACAACAAAGGATATTATTGTAGTAGAACAAGATGCAAAGGCAAAGAATTGCCTCTACTACACTTTGTCCCCCTTCGAATTGGAAAAAATTTCCTTGTGTGACTTTATCAAGGAATATTGGACAAGTAGTACATGAAGGAACCAAGTAAAAGAAACAAAGATTAACATTCTTGTATAATAATATGAATCCTTCACTATGAAGGATTTGAAATCTATTTCTGAAATATTTGGCTAGTTTTAGAAGATTGTCAATGGATTGAAGAACCTTGGTGAGAAATACAGAGATTCAAAGCTTATAAAAAAAATTTTAAGGTCACTTTCTAGCATTGGATGCCTAAAGTAACTGCAATCCACGAAGCTAAGGACCTGGACAAGATGACGGTTGAAGAACTCATAGGTTCCCTAATAACCCATGGAGTGTTAATGAAGCAAAAGGACACTTGAAGAAGCTCGAGGAAAACAAGCTATTGTTTGAAGGCTGGATCAAATAACAAAGACATTAAAGAAGAAGCATCCTCTAGTGGAGAGGATGAGCAAGACATGGCTATGCTCATAAGAAGATTCAAGATGCTGCTAAGAAAGAAAAGAGTTGGAGGAAGCTCTAATAACTTCAAGAACCATAATAAGAAAAAACAAGTTCCAATATGCTACAACTATATTAAGCCCAGACATAGGTAGTTTGAATATCTGGATCTTGACAAGAAGCAAGGAGAATCAAAAATGAAATACAACTCCTACTTTGACAAGAAGAATAGCAACAATAACACTAGCAACAGCAGCAACATAATGTTTGAAAAGAAAAAGAAGGCCATGGCTGCTTGGAAAATGCTTTAGAATATGATGAATGAAAGTTCTATTGAAGTAGAAGAAGACAATGAGGCATAAGTTAGCACACTTACTCCAAGAAGAGGAGACTAAGAAAAACTCTGTACCAAAATAAGCTTCATGGCCATATATGAAGATGAGGCAAATCCTAAAAACAACTTATCTAACCTTGAAAAAATTCTAGATGAATTATATTTAGACTACAAGGCATTGAAAATTAAATATAAAAAGACTAAGAAGGAGCTAGAAAAAATGGCAAAGTAATGCTCCAAGATGAAAGAGGAAAACATTTAGCGCAAGAAAAATCAGACTTTTGAAAATGAGCTTGATCAAGTCAAGGCAAAAAACAATGGTTTAAAGAAAACCTTGATAACCACATTATTAAAATTAAAACCAATAAAGAAAGTTGGAAAATATCAAAAGATGAAAAAAAAGTATTGGACATAACAAAATTTGGGTTCCAAAATCAGTAGCAATAACTATAAATGACACAAACACTGTAAATGAAAAATTAGTGGTATCTAAGAAATAATAGGTACTAAATTTTTTTGCCACTAACCCACCTAGACCCATTCCAAAAGGGTAACAAAACTTAAACCCTAACTATGTCTTTACAGGTGTATTTTAGAGCCACAAAGAGCAGTATCAGGTACATAGAGAGTGGTTGGTCAAGGCACATGACAGGAGAGAAAGAGCTACTCATAGAGCTTTGAAAACTAACATGTATAAGTTATTGGTAAGCTTTGAAAACCAACTTGTATAAGTTTGTTAGTGATCTTAAAAACCAATAAGTTTTAGTGGAACTTGAGTTTAGCAAGAGAGACTAACTCAGAGAAGTGGAGTAGATACCAGGTTAAGGGCCAAACCACTATAAAAACCATTGTCTTAGTGTTTTGTGTAATCTTTCCTATTTTATTTTAGCACTACCTTTGAACTTGGCCAAAATTTTTAAAGGCTCAATCCCTCCTCCCTCCCCCTCTTAAGCCACCATTAGCTTGGGACCAACAATTAGTATTAGAAAAGACTTCACTTATTATTTCTTACATACCAATCTATATAACTTATGAAGAGATCCTAATGGCCAGCTATTTTCACAGCACTTCAGCTGAGGGTCAATCCCTTTCCAAACCCCCTCTATTTGAAGGCACAAACTATGGGTACTAGAAGATGTGAATGAAAAACTTCTTGATTAATGCAGATTATCAACTATGGAAAACTATCAAAGAATAGATGATTGTCCTAAATATAGAAGACAAGTATACCTGAGGACATCCAAGCAATTGAAAGAGATGTCAATGCAAAGAACTACCTTTACTACACCCTTACACCCTCTGAGTTTGACAAGATTTCCTCTTATGATACTGCCATGGAAATCTGGAACAAACTAAAAATTGCACGCGAAGGAATAAAACAAGTGAGAGAAACAAAGATAAATCTTCTTGAATACAAATCTCTCGGCATGAAGGAGACAGAGTCAATTTTAGACATGTTTAGAAGGTTGCAAAAGATAACAAATGGGCTAAAGAATCTAAGAGAGAAGTATGAATAGCCTAAGATGGTGAAGAAGATACTAAGATCATTATCAAGGCAATGGATGTCTAAAGTAACAACAATCCAAGAAGCAAAGAACCTAAACATAATGAGCCTAGAAGAGCTCATGAGTTCTCTCATAACCCATGAGGTATTAATAAAATAAAAAAAATGCAAAAGATCTCCAGAGCAAGAAGACAATCACCCTTAGAGCTAAGTCAAAGGCTGATAACTCCTTGAGTGGAGCATCAATGAGTGGAGATGATGATAAGAACATGGCAATCATCACACAAAGATTTAAGTCCATGTTGAAGAAGAAGAAATTTGGGAGCAACTCAATAAATGACTCAAGAAGAAAAGACAAATATAAAGAGTCTCCCACATGCTACAATTGTAGGAAGACTGGGCACATGAAGTTTGACTGCTCAGAACCTGACAAGCAGCAAAGTGATCTTGAGTAATCAAGAGCAATCAAAATACCATCAGTGAATTTGAGTAAGTCAAGGCTGAAAACAATGTCCTAAAAAAGACCATTACTTTTACCTTATAAAGAATGAAACTTAAAAAGAAAGGTGGACAACAGCAATATAAGAAACAAAATAATGTTTCTAGAAGAAACCAAGGACCCAAACAGACCATGATCTGGGTTCCTAGCAATGTTGCATGTATACTAAGTGCAACCCAGTCTTCATCAGCTAGAATAGTGGCACCAAAAAAGAAATGGGTACTAAAATTTTTTGTCACTAATCCACTTGGACCCATTGCCAAATGGGTACCAAAAATTTAAACTTAACCTTGTCTATGTAGGTGTGCTTGAGAGCCATAAGGAGCAACACATGGTATATTGATAATGGTTACTCAAAGCACATGATAGGGAATAGGGAGTTATTCATAGAGCTGAAAATGAAATCTGATGGAATAATGACCTTTGGGGACAATGCAAAATGTATAGTGGTTGGGATTGGTAAGGTTGGCCAACCACCATTTACCATAATTTTGGACATATTTCTTGTAAAAGGATTAAAAGGATTGAAACACAATCTTATAAATGTTAATCAATTCTATAACAAAGGCTACAAGGTTGTGTTTGAATCTCAATTTTGTTCAATTCTAGATAAGTCTCATTTAGTTATAGCACTTGGTAGAAGGCATAGAAATGTATATTTGATTGATCTTTCTGATATCCAAGCTAAGTTTCTTGTTGCTAATGATAATGAATCCATGTTGTGGCAAAGAAGACTAGTACATGTTAATAAGAAACTGATTGAAAAACTATACAAGAAAGACCTTGTTGTTGGCTTACCCAAACTTAAATTTGACCAAGGAAGATTGTGAGATGCTTTCTTGAAAGGTAAGTAAGTAAAGGAATCATTTAAATCAAACAAAGAAGTATACATAACAAAAGCTCCTTCAATTGCTACATCTAAATCTAGTTGGACCAACAAGAACTAGAAGCCTCTGAGGGAAACATTATGCATATGTCATCATGGATGACTATAGTAGATTCACCTGGGTAATGTCTCTAAACTCCAAAGATGAAGCTTTTTCATTCTTTGAAGTATTTACCAAGCACATGCAGAATGAATAAAGCTCTCATATTATTGTCATAACGAGTGTCATGGTGGAGAGTTTGAAAATCATAGGTTCACAAATTTCTGTGAAAATAATAAAAGTTTTTAAACTTTCTCTACATCAAGAACACCCTAGCAAAATAGAGTAGTTGAGAGGAAAAATAGATCCTTACAAGAGATGGCAAGGACTATGTTGAGTAAATACAATTTACCTCAATATTTTTGGAAATGAACACCGCATGCTAAATTATCAACAGAATCTTCACTAGATCCTTACTCAACAAAACTCCATTTGAATTGTTTCATGGCAAGAAACCAAATGCTTCCTATTTCCATACTTTGGGCTGCAAATGCTTCATTCTTAATAATGACAAGGAAAACCTTGGAAAATTTGATAGTAGATCTGATGAAGGAATATTCATTGGTTATTCCATTATTAGCAAGGCATTTAGAGTATATAACTTAAGACTTAAGATTGTAGAAGAATCTATTTATGTTACATTTGATGAACATATTGACTCTATGAAAAAAACTAGTGATTTTGATGATGAGTTTAAAAGCCTTACAATAAATGTGGAGAAACTAAAGTTACAAGATAAACAAGTAGATACTCCACAATCAAAGACATCAATGGATGAAGCTAAACCATCCACAACAGAGCTAAATGAGGAAGTTAACTCATCTATTCCCAAAGATTTGAGGTTTATGCATGCTCATCCTGAAAATTAGATAATTAGTGATGTATATGATAGAATTAGAACTAGATCATCTTATCACCAAGTATATACCAATTTTACTTTTATTTCTCAACTAAGCCAACTTGCATAGACCAAGCTTTAGAAGATAAAAAGTGGATCTTAGCTATGTAAGAAGAATTAGACCAATTTTAAGAAAATTATGTGTGGACTATTATTCCAGGACCAAACCACCAATTTATAAGTACTAAATGGGTCTTTAAGAACAAATTGGATGAATCAGGGATTATAGTGAGAAATAAGGCAAGATTAGTAGCAAAGGGGTATTGTCAAGAAGAAGGTCTTGACTTTGAAGAGTCATATGACCCTGTTGCAAGGATTGAAGTTATTAAAATGCTCCTTGCATTTGCATCCTATATGAATTTTAAGCTATATTTGATGGATGTAAAAAGTGTATTCTTAAATTGATTCCTTGATGAAGAAGTTTATGTGGAACAACCCCTTGTGTTTAAAGATCCTCATAGTCTAAATCATGTCTTTAGACTCAAGAAAGTTCTCTATGGTTTGAAACAAGCTCCTAGAGCCTGCTTTGAGAGGCTAAGCAAATGCCTAATTGAGAAAGGTTTCTCAAGAGAAAAAGTTGATACCACTCTCTTCATTAAGCATGCTATAAATGATATCCTTATAGTCAGATTTATGTTATTGATATAATATTTGGTGTAACGAATGAAAATCTTTGCCAAGAATTCTCCAAATTAATGCAGGGTGAATTCGAAATTAGCTTGATGGGAGAACTTAACTTCTTTCTAGGACTGCAAGTCAAGCAGATGAAAGAAGGAATTTTCATTCACTAAGAAAAATACACAAAAGAACTATTGAAGAAATTCAACATTGAAGACAGTAAAAGGTATGAAACACCAATAAGCACATCAACACATTATTAGCTTAATTTAAGTCATTAATAAGATTTGTTAATCATCAAAACCAAACTCTTGGGGTCGACAGTTGTTAGCCTACCAAACCTAAAATTTGAGAAAGATGAGTTATGTCCTTTAAACTACAAAAAAAAGATATCTACACAACTAAACCTCTTTAATTGTAGATGGTTATTCAAGATCTACATGGATAATGTTCCTAGCTTCTAAGGATTAGTCTTTGTTCATTCTTTGGATTTTTTACCAAACGAGTGCAAAATGAACAAATCTCTCATATCATTAATATTAGAAGTGATCGTAGTGGAGAGTTTAAAAATCATAAATTTACTACTTTCTGTGAAAGTAATGGAATCTTTCATACATTCTTTGTACTAATAACACCTCAACAAAATGGTATAGCAAAAAGGAAGAATAAATCCTTGCAAGAAATGACAAAAACCATGTTAAGTGAACATGACTTGTCTCAAAATTTTTGGGTTGAAGCAATGAACGCTACCTACTATATAATAAACAGAATCTATGTTAGGCTAATACTCAACAAAAATCCATGTAAACTATATGATAAAAGAAAACCAAATATATCTCCTTTTCATACATGTGGCTACAAATAATATATATCTTAATAATGGGAAAGAGAATCTTAAAATATTTGATAGAAAATATAATGAAGAAATATTGCTTAGCTATTCTATTATTAGTAAGGCATTTAGAGTTTAAAATAAGATAATTAACACTATGGAAGAGTCAATCCATGTTAAATTTGATGAAGGCACTAACCCCATAAAAAGGATTAGTGATTTTGATAATAAGATAGGTGAGATGACTTAATTTGTGAAGAGAATGAGGCTACAAGAACAAGATAAATGAACTCCACAACCAAAAAAGAATAGGATGTTGCAGAAACTCAAAATGAAAATCAAGAAGAACCTTCCATAAGTGAGGTAAATAATGAAGGTAACAATTCCTTACTCAAATATTGGATATCCATACATGCTCATCCAAAAAACTAAATAATTGATTATATATGATAAAGTTAGAACTCGATCATCACATCATTAGGTATATGGCAATTTTGCCTTTATGTCTTAACTGGAGCCAACATGCATAGACCAAGCCTTAGTAGATGAAAATTGGAAAATTGCTATGCAAGAAGAGTTGGACCAATTTAAAAGAAATGAATTATGTAAACTTGTTTCAAGACCAACTCATCAATATATAACAAGTAAAAAATGGGACTTTAGGAAGAAACTAGATGAATCAGGAATAGTTGTAAGAAACAAGGCAAGATTAGTGGCAAAGGGGCATTATTAAGAAGAAGAAATAAACTTTGAACAATCACATGCCCTTGGTACTAGGACAGAAGCATGAAAATGTTTTTATCTTTTACTTCCTATATGAATTTCAAATTATATCAAATAGATGTCAAAAGTGCATTTATGAATGATTTTATAAATGAAGAAGTATATTTAGAACAACCCAAGACCTTCATAACTCAAGTCTGTCTTTAGACCCACTCTTGTGATTGTAATTTATTATTCCACCTAGAGCTAAAATTTGTAAGGTAGCTATAAACTATGATTTTTGTATATTTTCACAAGAAGCTAGTGGAACCCAAGGTTGGGGAATCTTGGAGGGTGGAGTAGGTATTAAAGGGTAGCTCAAATCACTATAAATCTTCTTGTGCTTCTTATGTGCAAGTGTTAGTGTTTTTTTTTATCTTCATATTCTTGCATAAGCATCATTAGATTGGTTTTTTGACCCAATCAAGTTGCAATTTTAAAACAAACAAATCACTCCCTCTTGGGTGCTTACCATTTATCATGCTCCACAAAAGGAACCCTTCATTTGAACCCTTATATAAATATATAGGAAAGTGATCATAAAGGAAATTTTTACCATAGTTGTGGTGAAAAAGATTCGTTTGATGCTTAAAATTATATATTTAGATATTTAGAAAATCTAATTCATTAATCACGTTTAGTACTATTTTTTATCAAAGTTGTAAAAATAAATCATTTGGACCTTTGGGTAGATTTCATTGTTAATATGAAGCCATTAAATTTTTCTAATTGAATGTGATCTACTTAGGCCTTCAAATAATATCCTCCAAATGATATAATTTTTTGTAACTTTGATAAACAAATAATACTAAACATGATTAATAAATTAGATTTCTAAATCTATCTCTTTAAGCATCATAGTAAACATTTTCACAACCAAAGTAGTGAAAATATTTCTATGTGATCACTTATCATATATATATATATATTATTTATGGGGGAGTGGTTCTTTGGTATCAATGCCACCAAGTTATTTCAGTTGTATCACTTTATTTGAAGCCCATCTTAGTGGTTATATGAAATCTAATCTATCTATTCATCTTTTTAGAGTCCATTTAGTTAGAAACCCAAAAATCATCTTAATCAAAGACTTACATAAGTCATAAAATGAAAACTTATTTAAGAGTAAATATTAGTCCATTAAAATAATATGTAAAATTTTATTATATTTTAGCATTTGAGTGAATGGATTCAAGTGTATTAAGAATTTTACACATTTTAATCTACTCATATAAAGTGTAGCCTACGAATAATTTCAATTGAAATGACTTCAAGTATCTTAGTCAAATAAATAATATTAAATATGACGATTGGATTAGATTTTGTATAATCCTCATGGTAGGCCCAAATGGAACGACACAACCAAAAATATTCAATAATTTCAACATCACAGAATTATTTCTCTATTTGTTTATATTTTAATATATATATATATATAGGGGAAATTATACAATACTTGATATAACATATTTTTTTTACATATTAATATAATTTAAATGAATCATTATGCTTACATTAAAATATCAAAAATAAAAATATCAAGTGGTTGTACCAAGTCAATTATATTGAATCATTTATATATATATATATATATATATATATAAGAGAAAGAGAGGAATACTACCAAAGTGAATTAATATATCATTTCCATTTGGGCTCCAT
>JAYJMB010005271.1:64138-91359 GCA_036873735.1 Pouteria campechiana | reverse complement strand
TATATATATATATATATAAGAGAAAGAGAGGAATACTACCAAAGTGAATTAATATATCATTTCCATTTGGGCTCCATCTTGATGATTTTATAAAATTCATTCCAACTATTATATTTAGTATTATATATTTAATAAAAAAATTATAAATTATTTCAATTGGAATCTTGTGTGGACCATAATATTTAAAAAGATATAAAAACATGTATAAAATTTGAAATTCACTTGGATCTATTTACTCAAGTAGTAAAATATTACAAAATTCTACACAAACAATATAATAGTTGGGATGAACATTTTAGAAGATTTGAGTGTTTAATTAAAGGTATGTGGGACCATCTAAATGATCAAATAATTTTTATGGGTTGAAATTCATTCTCAATTTGATTTTAATTTTGTAATCAACATGCACCTTTGATTAAAATGATTTTTGAGGCCTTAGTTAAATAGATGATGATAAGATTAATGGTTAGGTTGGATCTTACAAAATCATTAAGATGAGGCCTAAATGGGAAAGATATACCTATTCACTTTAGTAGTATATGCACTATAGAAGTATTCCTTATATATATATATATGTATGTATGTATGTACTATATCCATCTTGATGGATATATGCAATCTAATTAAATCATTATCATTACATTTAGAATAATCTATTCTATAAATTATTATGACATTCTATTACTTGAATGTATAGATCTAATGAGTTTCATATTTTACACATAATTTTATATTTTCAAAAAGTGCAACCTACAAAAGACTCTAATCAAAATTACTTTTGTTATTTAATTAAACAAATGCTGCTAAATGCAATGATTGAATTAAATTTAATTTAATCATCAAGGCGGACCAAAACAGAAAATTCCATGAAAGAATTTGGTGGAGAACTTGATCCCATACACCCATGTATATGTAAAGGATTGCTTCTATAGTATCAACATCATCAACATGAATTCATGGTGTTACGATATTTAGGTTTACCTTAATGATTATAAAAGTCTAATCCAATAGTCATATTAAATATTATTTATTTAACTAAGATACTAGAAATCATTTTTACATATTAGCCTCACCTCCTGAAAATGTATTAAAATATATAAAATATTAAATTCACTTAAATACATTCACTCCAATATTGAAATGTTATAAAATTCTTTTACGTAATCTTTATCTTACATTATCATTATCTTTCAAAAAAATGAATATTATAAAATATTTAAATATCTAAATAAAGCATTTGAATTCCTCTAAAAAGAAAATAATTTTAATGGGTTAATTTTTATTCTTAAATGATTTTAATTTTGTGACTTATATAAGTCTTTGATTGAGATGATCGTTAGGTTTCTAGATAAGTAAATAATAACAAGATCAATAGATGGATTAGATTTCATACATTTGTTAAGATAAACCCAAAGAGAATGACATCATGTATTTGTTTTCGTGATGTCAACATCATAGAAGTACTTCCGCACAAGATTGTTTGGTTCATCATATCCATCCTAGTGAAGGTAATGCATGTCAAAATTTTGATTGATTAAATCATGTAAGTATTCTATAGACAAACGAGTGATCTTGATTAAGGGTTTTTCTAGATATCTTGATATAAATTACAATAACATGGAGTAAGAAGTACTTGATTAGAAGCCTTTCACCCTCTTTCTTGAATTCGAAGAAGCTGCAACCGTTTGTGAAGGGTATCCTTTTTCCTTTCCATTCTACAAAGTAACATACAGCATGTTGGGTAAGTTCAAGAAGAAATTCCATAGAAATGGAAAAGAAACAAAGAAAGTGGCTAAAAAAGATAAAAGACATTTAAAAGATTCCTTGATAAGGGAAAATAAAAGAAAACAAGCTAGAAATCCCTTATTCCCATGGAGACAAGATGCAGCAAGAGTGTTGGCATCATTAATCTACAAGCCACTATGCAAAGACTTAAATTGTTATCTACAATCAAATCGCCTTAGCAAGATGCCCGATTTTAATCTCTTAGGTGTTTGATTAATGCAATGAAAAATATTATGATAGTCTTGATACTCGTAATTTAAATGTTGTGAAATGCTATAATCTTGTGTTTATTATTTGATTTTGGTTGGAAAATTTAAAGATATATATTTGCATGAAACAAAATAAAGAAATGAGAAAAATAAAGAGAAAAGTGGACATTACAAAATATCAGAATGATTTTAAATATTTTAAAAATAAAAAATTATAACATTTATAAAAAAAAATATCGTGATATATAATGTTTGTAAGATTTGGTGCAAACAAATTCACCTTAATGTGTATTTTAAACACCTAAGAAAAACCTGTAATTGAAACATCTCTCCAATCATCACAGTAGGTTGTTGCTTTTCTTTTTCTTATTGAATTTGTGAGTCTTGCTCACCATTTTAGCAAAGCTAAGACTGTTCAGGTGACTGATCCCATGCCTGCTACAGTAATTCTTTGGATTTTCAATTAGAGCTTTAATACCATGTACGAGTGTCAAGATAGAAATGAAAAGAATAATTAGTTGAATAATTTCGGCACGCTGTGCAAGAACCGTTAGCCCAAATTATGGAGCAATGACATGATGAATTATAATAAGATGGCGTGAAGAATTAGTACGTACCTAAATGCCACACTGCAATGGCTGTATGAGCTCCCACTTGAGTTATAGTTTCCGTGTGAAATTTTACGTTGGGGCCCATAGCATCCATCAAATCTTCAAGAAATTTAAGGATTCCCTGTACACAAGCATGAAAAAATTAGAATGCTAGCAAAATGCAGGGCTCTGAAATAAGTTAAAGCTAGGTAATATCGGTGTCCATAATTTTTGACGAATTTAAAAACTTTTAGCAAGGGATTTGTGAACTGGTCGTGGACAATGGTTTCAACTACTAGCCTTGTATATGTGGATTTTAGAATACAATAGTGGTACTAAAAGAGTAAATAAATAAGACAAAGCAAGAAAGAGGACCTCTTTTGTGTCGAATGGGAGGTAGAAGATGAATTCCTCGAAGTGACAGTCATCGTAAATAATATCCTTAAGCTTGTTTTTATCTTTCTCATTAATTATACCGTAGAATTGGTTGACAACCTCGTCCAATGATGGAGTGGCGTCAGGAGGAGGGATGCCGCATGACCAATCTTGGCACCAAGCTCTCCACTCACCCCTTCGCCTTGATTCAATCTTCTCACCATCCAATTCCTTGGCTGATTGCCGATGATGCGGTTTAGCACAAGGGATGAATTTACGCCTCATCGGGATGGTTGAAGCGGCCTTGGCATATGTGCAGAAGGTCTTGATTGTTCTTGGACATTCCAAAGAAGAAAATTGAATGAGAGTAGCCATTGATGAAAATCAAGATGGAACGGATAGGTTGTGTTGGTGTCCTGTTTTTCACGGAATCATTGGGTGGAAAGATAAGCCATCGAAGAATACCTAAACAGAATGGGTGGAATGGAGTAATGAGAGCGGAAAGATACATCATTATCCCTTGCCAGAGGGTTTAGGTATCTAAATAAAGTACTAGAAACTTGAAACTACGGAAAAGCACCAAAACCCACTGTCTCGGACGTTGCAGCGACGCATCATGCCTAATCAAAACATAGTCACCCAGGGAGAATTTCACAAAGAATCAGATTGCCGGCCAAGGGGTTTCTCCCTTGTGAATGATATATGCCAAATTAATGGCGTACAAAGAAGCCTACGGCAGGCACGCAAAGAAGCCAACCAAGGCGTTTCACCCTTGCAAATGGTAAATATAAAGAATAAATGCAAGAGTCAATCTTTAGGACATGAAAATCATATTATTTTCTTCTAAAAGCAAAATGTATAAAAACAAGCACACCAGTGCAAGGTAGCACCGTAATAATCTTGGTGGTTTTAGATCTCATAATCCCTACACCCTAGATTTGACAAACCGTAGCCAAAGTCGAGACAAGAAGGGGGAGTAGTGATGCTACCTTACCCAAGCGCTGACCTGTACACAAATTGCCACATCACTAGCTTACATAGTGTATATGAAAATGAAGAACGATATAAGTTTGCATAACCATTAAAAGACGTGTCAACGTGGGTTATTAACAGGAACAATGGAGCACAAGCACAATGTGGGCTGCACATAACTTATAAAGGAAAACGGCTTACGAGAAAGAGGATCTAGAATCCGTAACTATATAAAGGAAAAGGGCTAGAAAAGGGACCTGGAATCCACAACTTCAACACATTGTAATGATTTAGTTATAAATTAGAGAAAATCAATTTAAATCTTTATTTTCAATTACTATTAACCAGATTTATTTGGATTTTCAATAATTAAATTCTAAAATAACCTTACATGCGAATAAGGTGAATAAGGTATCACACCAAGCATGTGGTGCACATGACTAGGTGCGCAACGGATCATCTTCCAAAGAGAAATTAATCAAATTGTCAGCAAGCTTTTTCGATGTAACAAAGTGCTTTCAAGCTCATTCACTACAACCCATTAAAGAGAAGCATCTTTAGATCAAATTTTTTGAGGGTTGTATTTTTTTTTAGTTGGTATAGTCACCTATTTAAGAGCATTTACTTTATTCCTCTGTATTTGTTTTCATTTCATACTGTGAGAGAGTGCTCTCAACCAAGAATATAGCCAGGTTAACTCTAGTGGATAAACCCACTAGGGCTTGGATTTAGAATGTGGTCAAAGATATTCACTTTCTTATTAAAGCCACTTAAAGTTTGATAATTCAAAATGTAGTTGGTAAACTACGATGGTTGTGTGTTTTCATAAGTGGCTAATGGAGAGCATAATAGATGCCAATAGGCCAAACCACTATAAATCTCTTTGTGACTTGCATGCGCTTGTATTTTGCTTTTCTTGCTTTTATATTCTTGCCCTAAGCATCTTTATTTTTTGTTTGCCTTAACCCTTTGAGTTGCCCTAACCGTACTCATTAAGCCAGTGCTACTTTTATAATATTTTATTAATATATTTTTATTATATATAAGTGGAACTAAACATATTTTGTGTATATTATAACCCATCTAATAAAGTTTGAAGAACTGAACAAATGATAAGGTCATCCATTTATAACTACGAGTATGAAATCTTTTTTATGTAATTTTTATGTTTGAGGGCAATTCTACATCCAATTCAAAAATTGTTAGCTCTTTAAAAAATTTTCAAAATTTGAAGGCAATGGTATGCCCTCAAGCGAACATGGATCTGACCAATGTTTCAAAACCAAACCACTAATTGAACAGACCAATTAGCGGTTTGGTTTAAACCGGTTTAAAAATTAGCTTAAGCCGGTTTGAACTGTGATCTTAATTAGTCTTACTTTTGAAAAGAAATAACAATATCAACTTTGAAATTAATATTCTCACACAACTATAAATCTAATGAGTGGGGTGAATTTTTCAATTATACAATATCTTGTTGACCATTAAGGCATATAATATTTTTCTGTATCATAGTCTACTATTTTTTTAACCATCCTTATCTCGAACAGACCCCACAATGTTTCTTTCCATTTTCACAACGTAAAAAACGGAAGCTTCGTCACCCCACTTTTGAAGACCCTTGCAGTTGATTTTCATGCATGGATGCGGGCATCTCTTTCATTTATGGATTCTTTCATCTATTTTTCTTTTACCCGTGAGGATATTTTCTAATCCTTTTTATCTATTTTTCTTTTAGCAGTGAGGGTTGAGATGAGTTTTTAGGTGAACCGGTGAACCGGCCAAAACGGTTGTAACTGTTTTTAACTGTTGGTTCTAGCGGTTCACATGGTTTAATTAGTGAACCGCAAACCGTGCTAAATTGGACGGATAGCCTGCCCATTCCCTGTTCAACCGGCTGGTCAGGCCCGGTTTTGATAACACGGCATATGACCTCCATACGGATATTTTATGTTCGTCTTTATGACTATGTTTGATTGTTAAGTTATCAAACATTAATGGTACATTCGTTATATGGTTAATGGCAATAGGCAGGAGATAATAACATGCAGGCTGAACATCAAATGCGTCTAAATTAGACTATGATCCAACATGATTTTGAAAGTTTTGAAAATTTGGGTTGAAACATGAAACCACTAGGTGCAATTTAACATAATTTCATAATAGAAGTTGATTTGGGGCCAAATTTGGTCAATCGGGCTTGAATTTCATCTCGATTTGTATAATAATACTTGAATAGTACGACGTGAATATTTGTTTGAATCTTAGTTATTAAAATTAAAAAAATGATATGTTAAGTCTCAAGAATTATTCATAAATTTAGAGTGAAAAAGGTGATGATTAAATTACTTTCCATCCCAAACATGTTAAATAGGTTTTTTGCTATTTCATACATTAAATATTGCAAATTTGTAGTTTTTAACCCATAAGTTTTCAATTTGCATGAAATAGGTTCAAATTTGATGGATGCAAAAACACCTTCCATCAAAAAGTAATTTAATATCATTCCAAAATCAAGTTAAATGACAAAGGTGCCCCTTTTTTCATCAAGCATAATTCATATTTTGTTTTAAATAATGATTTTCCCTTAAATTAATCTTATCCATATATAATTAAGGAAATATTTTAATAGATTTATATTAACTCTTAAAAAAATTATCCAAACTATATAACATATATAATTTTTTATTAGATAATATTTAAATTTTAGTAAAAAAAGATGATGATAGGAATTATAGTCATTTTGGATCTAAGGAAAAAAAATTCAAAATGGATCCAAAAATAATAAATACTTGGCAACTCATGAAAGGGCTTTTTTATTATTTAACCTACTGAAATGGTATTAAGACATTCTTTGATGGAACTTAACTTTATGTAATTTATATCAAACCTTAAGCCATTTCATACAAAATTGAAACTAATGGGTTAAAAAGTACACATTGGCAATGCCTACGGTACGACTATGCAAAAACCCCATGGTAAATTATACATACATGTACATTGTTACGCTAATAATAGCATCATTTTAACCAAAACTTGATCATATTTGTTAAATAGGTGAAAAGAATCTAAAACTTATCAGAACTCATCTAATCTAATGCTATTGCTGATTTGTCCAGGCAAAGATAGTGAACTATTTTTCGTTATTCTAAGCCTTATTGTCACAACCGCAACAATATTCTGTTCACTCATGCAAGCTGAAATTTTATTTTATTGACATCATTATACAAGAGTAGCCTCTCTATACATGTTTTATAAACTTCCAGATGATATTAGTGGAGCCTCCTTTGACTTAAAACACTAATGCTATTCCCCCAGGTACTTTAATACATCAGAGAAGGAAAGAGAAACATGATACAAAAGCCAGACCAGACCAATCATAACAAGCATAAGGGCTCTATAGCGCATCAGGCTTCTGAAGCTTCTCGTATGATTTTCTTGAAACCTGTAAAGCAAAAGTAAAGGTGAGCAAGCAATTAAAGCGATTTTCTGGAATAGATATACAAGGTGAAATTCACAAAATTAGGCCTAAATTTGTGGGCAACTGGTTGCAAATTGGGTCAGTTGGCATCGGATTGAAGTCAACTATTTTCAAAAATATCAAACCAAACCCTACCACCAAACCTGTTTCTAAACTTCAACCCAACTCTTAAGTTGTTTGTATTATGTTTAAGTTGACAATCTTGTCAGCATTATTATATATGATTTTGATGATAACAAAACTTGTAAGAAACCTGTATATTTAAATCTCTAACGATCATATATATGATTATAACATAAACACATAACCATGAATGATTAATTACACAATCATACATCCTTACTTTATGGTGCACGCACAATAAATATTAATTAACCTTTACTGCATAAACTTACTAAATAAATCTATACACCATAATTACTTAAGCTTTAATATTATGCATTCAATGAAAATGTATATTATTCTTGCTTTACAATATGCTACAATCACATGAGAATAAAATACATTCTGATATTATATATGAAAGCTAATAACGCAGTAAGTGCAGAAAAGTTCAAATGCAGAATAATGATCGTCTGCAACAAACTGCCACAACTATTTGTTACGTTCCAAAATGAGCTAAACTGATGAAAATCGTGGAAGAAGAAGAAAAAAAAAACAGAAGACAAGTAACAAAAAAAGTTGCCTTGTTGCAATTGAAGCTTCCATGAACAAAAGCATGGGAGAAAAACAAGGCTTCGAAAATGTGCTATAGCAAGTTCGTGTTATCTATCAACCTCAATGAGAAAATGTCAACAGACAAATGCAAAACAAAAAATTAAAAAAGAAGCCATGATTAGAGAGCACAAATTGCGTTCGAGAAATTCAAACTACTTATACTTGATCTGATCAAAGTTTGTCCAAGGCAAAATGCAAGGATGAAGAAGCAATTGCAAGACTTGGCAGACAAATGAAGAAAGAAAGAAAAAAGAAATTGCTGCCCAGACGATCATGCAACAAAAGAAGAAAACTTTGTCTGATCAACAAAATTAAAAGAATAGATTAGTCTGAGGACAGAAAGGTAATATCAACAAAGAAGGGAGTGCAACTTCAGCTAGGCCAAAACAGATAAATCAAGATTAAAGAATCAAGGAAGTTGCAAAATCAAACTCCTTTTGTTGTTCAAAGTTTGCAAAATAGTTGAAGAACTTGACTTTGTCTGCAGATCAAAAGTTCGTCTATTACTTATGACAGACAAAGCAGAAGACGAAATAGAAGCTGTACAGTGAGCATAAACGAAGCTGAGAATAGATAATGTAATGCTTGGATAAAAAATGGGCTATAACAGATAAAGGTACGATCATCTACAACTCATGACAGACAAATGCGATGTGCAAAATATTCTATCAAAGACAGAGTAGAACACATTTCATCAATCGCTTACACTAGACGAATGTCACACTTCATTTGTTCGAGCAAGTTGAAGTAAGCTTCGTCTGGCACCTTGAACAGACAATAAGGAATAAAAGAAGAAAATCACACTTTGTCTGTTAGTGCAAGACTGAGTGAACTTCATCTGTCATCTCCAACGGACAACGAAGAACAAAGTATATCCTACTTCGCCTGTTCGTATTAAGGGAACTGTTTGTCAATCGATCAGCTCATCTTCGTTAACACCATTTAAAGTTAAGTCTGTTATTTTTAACAAATAAACCATATACACGAAGGATCGATCAACAGACAAATCTTATGGAGGAATTTTGGCAGACAAAAAAGAGTTTCTCTCTCTATCAGTTCGACTTCATTTGTGCCACTCAAAGTTCGTCTGCTACTTGCAATAGACAAATCATTCTTATGGAAGTTCAACTAATAGACATACCTATGAAGAATTCGTCACAACTAATGGAAGACAAATGTAGACAGAGAGAGGCCATGAATTGTCAAAGAAAAATCGATTTATGTGACTAGGCATACAAATGACATTTATGCTCGAGCCATCATTGTGTAGACTTATATCAATCATCATTTCCAATAGTAAGCGGCGCTACAAGTTTTTAAAGCTGTGATGAGTTAAACAAGGAACACATTTATCACAGCGCATCCTCCTCTCTGAATGGCGTTGCAGCAACTTGAGACAAATCAAAAAGACCTGCCCATCAACAACAAAAAACTCAAACGGTCTTATTCATTCAATGTTGCTCTCCTTTCTGTATTCAACGGATCCCATCTTCTCCAACAATCGGGATTTTGAAGAAGCTATTTAAGAAGAAGAAGCTGGACAATTCAAAGGTGGTGAAGGAACCTATTTCAAATGAGCCTTATTATATACAAATCCTTCCACCCATAACCAAGAGCTTAAATCGTCATCTAGCTTTATGAGCTTCAATCTGCTAATCATCATGGCCATTTTATTTACATTTTGGGAAAATCTTTATGTATAGTTAGAGTTAAAAAAGAGATCATATCTTCCCCTATTCTTAAATGTATAATAATTTTTTGATTAATCTAAAAACCAGAGAGTTTGTGGTAAACTTGATAAACCACGTTTTAATATGTTATTGGTGATCTCTAGAAAAACATCAAGTTTGCTAGTAAGTTTTGAAACCAGTGAGTTGGCAGTGAGCTGTGTTAATCTTCTATTTATATCCCTTAGAAGATAATATAGTTGTTCCGTGTATTTATGGTAAAATTTGACCTTTTGCGATGACTTGCATTTCACTTAACAAAAAAATAGGCAGCAAGCTCTTTAGAACTCTGAAGATCGAGTGGGTGTTGTCAATTACCTTTGTAGCATTAAATTTCAGACCTTCAGAGGTCCAATTTTCTTCCTCTAAAGGCTTACTAGTGAGGGAAGCTTACTCTAGCGACCTCTTATTCTAGCGACCTCTATAGAACTCTGAAGGTCAAGAACAACCTCTGAAGCTTCCTCTAAAGATTGAAAAACCCAACTACCACCAATGGCTAGTTTTTTTAGCCTTTAAAGCTCTATTCTTCCTCTAAAAATTATCTTCTGATTTGAGTTTGGCTTGGTTTTATATGCAACTTGAGAGCTCTAAAGTAGCCTTTGGAGTATACTCTAAAATCTTTAGACTTAATTTAGACTACTCTGATTCTTCTAAAGCTTGGGCTATCTTCTGAAAAATAACTTCCTCTGAAAATTGAATTAATTTTGAAACCATTTTAGAGTGATCTAGAGACCTCTAAAATGAAATCTCTTTCCTTTGAAGAAGTTATACAATTTAGTTGAATTCAAGGACTTCTAAAACCTCTTTAGTGTCCTCTAAGACTTTAGAGCTTCACATTGTTCTGCATTTATGAATTTTCCTCATGTATTTTTTTGGTTCTATCATTTTATTTTTGCAACATTTGAAAATTAACTTGTTAGTACTACACTTTCTTACTCATGTGTTTACTCATTATCAAAACTTAGCTAATGCTTCACATTTATCATCAAAATCAAACGAAGTAAAAAGATTAGAATCAACAACCCCATGAAATCTCTTCATTTTCATTAATCATGGTGTTTTAAATAAATTCAAGCCACTCACCCTTTTTTTTACAATTTATTTAGTAAGATATTAACAATCATGATGATTGGGCCCATCTAAGTATCCAATCATGATACTTTTGATATATTAACTAAATAAATGATAATAAATAAGATTGGTGACTTGAATTTATCTAAAATATCATGATTTGTAAAAATGAAGAACTTTTTGAGGCAAATTCATTGAATCGGGATGCTAAGTTAATAATACTTGTAGCCAAATAAAAAAATCATGGCAAGTAATTTTTCATTATAGTCACTTCATGCTAAATATAAAGATTTTATAATTTTCTTTGATAATTTTTCTTTTAGAATTTCTAAATTAAATAATAAAAAATAAATAGAAAATATACCATCTAGGGCTCCTTAAACAAAAAGGAAGAACAAAATTTAATTTTGAGTTCCATAAATTAAATAACAAAATGAGAAATATTTATTTGCAACTGATTGCATTAAATATTATGTACAACCTAACCATTTGAGCCAACCATAATGTTTTTTAGGTTGAAATTAATCATATAATTTATTTTTATATGGCCTACATGAACTTTCAATTAAGGTGAGCTTTATAAAAATAAATAATATAGTTAATTTTGACCTAATCAAAATATCAAATGGTGAGGTTACATAAAAATACATCAATGCAACCAGATGTATATAAATATTTCCCAAAGTAAAATTAAGAAAAAATAATTTATGATTTTCTAAATTAAATAAAAAGGAAACTAAATAACAATTTAAAATTTTCTAAATCAAATAACAGAAAAAAAAGAAAAACTTAGATTATGAAGTTCCCACCATTTATCTAACTTTAAATATGGAATTTATCTTACATCATTTACTAGAACTACGTTATCTACAAACAACATATAAAAAGGCAAGTTTTCTTATGAATATAAGTAAACTTATTTGTAGTTGAAGTAACAAAATATGTGACAACTTTGATGTAAATCTGCATTAATTAAAAAATTACCTCATTATGCAACTACAAGACTGAGAATATTTGCTAGTTTGTTTTCAACACCTGTACGATGTTTAAGAACAAAAGTATATTCTTGGAGAAACTATCCACTTAGCATGTCTGGCACTGAGTTTACACTGTGATTGCAGATATTTCAAAGCTTGATGATCAAAATAAAGTACAAACTCTTGAGGTAATAAATAATGTCGCCAATACCTCAATGCTTGTACTACAACATAAAATTCTTTATTATATGTCGAATATCTTTACTTAGCTTCATTAAGTTTCTTGCTGAAATATGCAATGGGATAACCCTCTTGACTTAGAATATCAACAATGCCAACTCCTGAAGCATCACATGCAATCTCAAAAGCTTTTGAAAAATCAAGAAGTTGTAATATATGTGTCTCAGTCATTCTCCTTTCGATCTCACAAAATGCCTTAGATGCAGACTTGGACCATTGAAACTGATTTCCTTTCATGCAATCAGTTATGGTAGCCATGATGGAACTAAAACATCTAATGAAACACATATAAAAACTATCTAACATATGAAAACTACGAACCTCATGAAGTGATTTAGGTTTGGGCCAATCTCGAATAGCACTCACCTTAGAAGGATCCATAGTTAAACCGTGAGCTAAAACAACAAATCCCAGAAAGATCACATTAGTTTGCATAAAATAACACTTCTTGAGATTTACGTACAATTTTTCAACATGAAGTATTTTAAGAACGTGTTGCAAATGGACAATATAATCTTTCTTAGAACAACCGTAAATCAATATATCATCAAAATAAACGACCAAAAATTTTCCAATGAAAGGTCGTAAAATCTATGTCATCGCCTTCATGAAAGTACTAAGTGCATTTGACAGTCCAAAGGGCATCACTAATGATTCATACAACCCATCTTGAGTCTTAAAAGCAGTTTTCCACTTAACGTTAATTCTAAGTCTGATTTGATGATATTTACTTCAAAGATCGATTTTGGAGAACCATTGTGAGCCAGTGATTTGGTCCAACATATCATCTGATCAAGGTATTGGAAATCTATACTTGATTGTTATTTTGTTTATGACTCTACTATCCACACACATTCTCCAAGATCCATCTTTCTTTGGAGTCAACAAAGCAAGTACAACACATGAACTTAGGCTTTCACGAATGTAACCCTTATGGATCAACTCATCCACTTATCGTTTGATTTCTCATAATGTATGACATTCATATCAAATAACCAAGGACAACCAAGCAAAATATGAGTCACATCCATCGAAAGAACATCACACCATATTTGGTCCTCATAGTCTACAATTTTAAGCGGGACCATACATCTTTCATGAACAGGTAGTGTCCTCTTATCTACCCATGCTACCCTGTATGGTTTAGGATGAAGCTCAAATTTCAGTTTCATCCTAGTTACACTAGCCTTTGATACAACATTCATGACACTAACTCCATCAATAACAACCTTGCATATGGCGTTACCACACATAAAAAATAAATAAATAATGCTGGCACGCTTTTAATCATCTTTAAAATCAGGAGTAGAAAAAATGCATCTCATGACACCTACATGCTCAACATCATATTGATTTTCATCACGCACTAAGTCTAGATTGTTAGGTTCATCTAGTGTATCAACAACACAATCTATATCCCTATCATCGTAATCTTCAGTTTTCTCAGTCTCTATTATAAGAGTACAATTCGAACAATGTGATGCAATGTAACCCATGCCATGACATTTAAAACATTCAACCTTAGACATTCTAGGACATGAACTGGATGCAACATTGGAGCTAGCATTCTCAAAAAAAATTTGGACATGGTTGTTACTACCTTTACTTTGTGAACTTACTTTGTGGTTAGACATTGACCTTGATGTAAATCTATTTGCCTTAAGTATCCCTATCTTGGGAAGTGATACGCCTAAAGGTGGAGACTTATGATACTTTTCCAGTTCTAGTGCCTTATAAACAGCCTCTTCGAGGGTATATAGAGCATGTAAGACAAGTTCTTGTTTCAATTCAGATTTAAGACCATTAATGAATTTAAGGCGTGTCACCCATCGATCTTGATTAATTTGACATCTCAAGAAGAGATTATCAAATTTTTGGTAATACTCAGTGATAATCATGATTCCTTGTCTTAAACTCATCCATTAGTCCATTAGTTGGTCTCTGTGAAAATGGGGCACATATTTTAGTTTTAATTTATTTTTTATTTCAACCCATGTGGAGATATGTGTCTCTCTAATATTTAGAAAATCTCTTGGGTTTTCAACCAAAAATTCTCTACCAAGGCCCATAGACTGATGATGATCCCTAAGTGTACCCGAAGGAGGAAGAATACCTCGATGTTGGTGGGGGCAGTCTTATGGGATTTTGATTATGCCCATTGGGGGAAGTTTGACCCATATTAGGTTTTGAAAAATCTACCATTGACTCATCAATAGGACATTTGCCTAATGTTTGAGTAGAAACTGAGTTTGGGCTTCTAATTGCATTTGAAATTGGGTTTGAAACTTAGTGAAGTTGGTAGTCAGGTTGGTTTGTCCTATGTATAATTTATTACATTTTAAAGCTAGGGAATCATATTTTTCATTGAGGTGGTCACAGGTTTGGAACAATTTCTCAACTATACTTGCAAGTTTGGCATTGGTAACCATGTTGGACTCAATATAAGTGAATTAAGGTGAATAGATGATGCACAACACAAGATGTATGCCATTATAATATAAAATTCACACCAAATAATTAACTTAAAGATGCTCACCAAGACAAACAGAATAAAAGAAGGAATCTTAACTTAACCGACAGATTAAAATGTAATTCAAGCTCAAGTGGAAGGAATGTATCTTTTAAGAAGTCCTAAACTTTTTTTCTCAATTACCTATGTACCAAACTGCAATTTCTAGATGACAAAGGTTTGCTAAAATTTTAAAAAATAGGATTTTTTGTAATTTTCAGCAAGACAGGGGCTATTCCGAAATTTCAACAAAGGTAAGGGATTTTCTGCAATTTCTGGAACAGGGGCTGATTTGCAATATTTAAAGTTAAGTTGGTTTCAATCAAGAGAAGTGAGAGGGCTTTTTGCAAAACCCATAAAAAAACACCCAATTAGTCATCTTCCTCGTGCGTCTTCTTCCCTGTGCATGAACGACTCAACTATGGGTTTTTGAAATCCACTCGAACTGCTGCTAGTGGCTATGGATGGCGCCGGAAGGATGATCGGAGTGTTCCAACGATGTTGGTTGAGGTTGGCAGTGCTGGATTTGTCGGGATTGAATAAGACAACCACGGAAGAGCCTCAATCACGACTCCTGTTGACGTTGGACGAGTGGTTGGACGTTTCTGACAACTTAGAAGATGGTCAGCGGCGCTGGAGATGCCAGAATAGAAAGAGAAAGTCACTAGAGTTGTCGTAGTTTGAGAAGGAAGCATCATAGGTGGGTTCTGACCCCTGTTATAGGGTTTCTAATGAAATAGACTGCCGAATTTGAGCAAGAGACCACTAGAAGTCGAGTTCCAACTTTAGGAACCTTGTTTCGATGCTGTAATTTGCCGAAAACGACAAGGATGGCTTCTTACGAGCCTATTAAGCCTAGCTAAACACTGTAAGTCGTTGGAATCGAAGTGGGAGCCCTCAAAATCAAGGGAAGCTAACACAGAATCGTCCATTGGACTCTACAGCCACAGTAAGTCGCCAAACTTGAAAGAGACTGTCGTAGGTGGTGTTGGCTGCGTCAACCCTGTTGACTGGAATGGCGGATCGAGTCATTACAGAAGCCTTGACGTGAACAGTGAATCAAAGCACAGTAGACGCCTTGATGCGAACAGTGGGATTGGGATTTGAGATGTCAAAGATGAATCTCAGGGTTTGCTCTAACACCAAATTGATGCAGGACAAGTAGGAAGAAGCTAGAAGAAAGAGGAAGATACATCTCAAGGAGAGGAGACGGGAAGAAAGGGGAGAAGTAGGGAAAAATTTAGGAAGAATTAGGGCAAGCAAAGAAGCAATTAATGTATTTCAATAATCAAGTATCTCAATCTTAAAACAAACTACCCTATTTATAGACTTGAAAGCAAAACTCTAAACATGCGTAAAACACGCATAAAAAGTAAAATAACAAAATACCCCCAAATCCCTAATCAAATAAAGAAACTCTAATTACTATAATTGCGCCTAGAATATGTACAAACTTGGCACGCATCACGATCCCCATCAATATTATATCTCAAAGAAAGGATCATCAATGCCAGATAATAGAAGCTGAACGAATAGTCAAGCTGACAACAATACTTATGAGCTCAAATGAAATATTTATGAAAGGATGAGCTAAAAGAGATATTTTGTCTAAACTTAATTATACATCTCATTACTTTATACTCCAGATGCCTCTGAATAAACTGCTTTGGATTTGAATTGATGTGAGTCTATTACTTGAGCTAAATCATCCATAAAATCTTAATAAACTATAGATGATCAAAATTCTAACATTGTTATTGTCTTAAGGCATAGTCAAGCCTGTTTGAGAAACTTCACAGTTTAAGATTTCGAATAGGAATTCGATTTCTAGTAATTCCTTTTGTAATAATGTTTATTGGTTTGATCTCACATAAAGAATTAAAATTGAAAAGTAATACTCATAAAAGACATTAATAGTCACAACAAACAGAAAGTTAAAATAGAGTTTTTAACATTAATAAATCTTTAGTAAAGAAAATAAACATTAACAATATCTATTTTCTTAAAACATCTATAACAGTAACTAACTCTTCTATGCTGTCTTGAGCCTCGGACAACTCCTCTAGAGTCGCAACATGACTGATAATTTCCTCATAAGCAAAACATTGATGGTTTAAGAGAAAATCAAAAAAAGTATTTGCCTTCTTGGCATACTTCAACTCTTTTCTCAATAGCTTTAAACTACTTCCTTCAAAAAGGAAATCTAATTATACCCATCAATCCTTTCTTGCTTCATCTCTCTACTTCTCAAACGTAGTACATTTTCAGTCCAAACAAATATCATCTTATATAGAGAAAGCAAAGACTATGTAGGGTCAGCTCCGAGAGATACATTAACTTCATAGGTTAAATCATCAGTAACCAATATCTTGGTAAAAAACACTAGGAAAGACACATTGACGGCTTAAGAAAAGAATAGATCCTCAAAACTCGATAGGATCATACATCTTCATATTATCTAACCTAGAGTTATTCACATAAACTATGATTGGCTGTGTAGTTATCTATATCGTCTGAATTAGAATGCCATAAAGAAACATAAAACATAATTCAACATCACAAGCATAAAAAATAAGGAGAATAATAATCATTAAAGAACTACATTAACTCAAAATTCAAATCAGTCATAATATTAAACTTAGAAGTACAAATCCTCATGAGAAAATTAAAATGTTAACTCAATCAAAATATTAACAACTGTCTCCAACTCATCAATCTGTTGATAAGATTGAGTCAACTCTGCCTCCAAATGCCTCCAAATGCTTGATATGCTCTATGGCTTCCACATAAGCCGTAGAATTTTTGGTCAGAAGATGTGAAAATTAACTAGCATTACCCCTGATCAAACTTATCTCCTGCCTCAACTGTTTAATTCGATCATCATAAAGGGAGAGATTGCCAGCATTATGCTATATAATTTTGATGATAACAAAACTTGTAAGAAACCTGTATGCTTAAATCTTTAACGATCATGTGTATGGTTATGAATTGATAAAGATTAATTAACATAAACACATAACATTACACAAGCATGCATTTCTTACTTTATGGTTCGCACACAATAAACATTAATTAACCTTTACTACATAAACTTACTAAAAAAAATACTATACACCATAATTACTTATGCATTCAATTGAAATGTATATTATCTTTACTTTACAATATGCTACAATCACATGAGGATAAAATACATTCTAAAATTATATATGAAAGCTAACAATGTAGCTTGTGCAAAAAAGTTCAAACGCAAGATAATGATCGTCTACAACAAACTATCACAAATATCTACTACATTTCAAAAGGAGTTAAAATGATGAAAATCGTGAAAGAAGAAGAACAAGAAGAAAAAAGAAGACAAGCAATAAGAAAAGTTGCCTTGTTGCAGTTGAAGCTTTCATGAATAAAAGCATGGGAGAAAAACAAGGCTTTGAAGATGTGCTACAACAAGTTCGCGTTGTCTGTCAACCTCAATAAAAAAATATCAACAAACAAATGCAAAACAAGAAGTTAAAAAAGAAGTAATGATCAGAGAGCTCAAATTGCATTCAAGAAATTTGGACCACTTATACTTTATTTGATCAAAGTCTATCCAAGACAAATTGCAAGGATAAAGAAGTAACTGAACGACTTGATAGACAAATTAGCAAAAGAAGAAAAAAGAAATTGCTGCCCAGATAATTATGCAAAAAAAGAAGAAAACTTTGTCTGATCAACGAAGTTAGAAGAATAAATTAGTCTGAGGACAAAAAGGCAATATGAACAAAGAAGGGAGTGCAACTTCAGCTAGGCCAAGACAGACAAATCAAGATTAAATGGGGTGGAGTATGTGCTTAAGAAGAATAGGACCGGGTAGACTGAGAATTGACTCAATGGGTTACAACTTGGTGACTTAGGGAGGGCTCAGATCTCTCTATTATCCATGAGAAACTTAGGAAAAGTGAAACTAAATCGACTGGATTTGACTCAATGGGTTATAACTCAATGACTCAATAAGGGCTCAATTGTCTCGATTACCCATGATAAGCATAGGAAAAGCAGGATCAAACTGATTAGATTTTACTCTCCATAAGGACTCAACTCTCTTACATTAGGAACAGTAGGATCAGGTTAACTAGATTTGGTTTAACCCAAAAAGGTTTTGCATCTCAAGTTTATATATAATATTTAGGTTTTTTTGTAAATATACCTACATAGTTTTATCAATATTGCAAGTATGTCTTTTGTTTATGAGAATTTACAAATAACCTTCATAAGTTTGACATAAACTGCAAGCGTACCCACGCTATTAGGGTTTAATGCCAATCCATTAAAAAAATTCAATATTTAAAATAACCTCTTCTGCTTCTTCCCCACCATAATGGGGGCAGTAGATTACTTTTCAAAATTAGACATACTAGGAGAACTAGAAGATTACAAGAATGATAAAAGCAAGCCACATGAACTAGTAAAAATTCATCAATGGTGCCATCCTTCTTGGAAGATAGCTATTTGGATTCTTCCAAATGGTCTTCCCCACTATACCCAGCCCCCTAAGTTTTGGATTGCAATAAATAGAGTACAGGTTATATATTCTTGTATTTGTAATACCAATTGATTTTTGATTCCAAACTAGGATAGATGTATGCATGCTTTTATGACAAAAAATTATACCTACAGTAGATATGAGCTTGTTTCACATTGTTAGTGATATGTGGCATGCATGAGATGCATTATGTGACATGTAAATGAAGCAAAAAATACATGTTTAATTGTGAAGTGGTAAGAAAAGACAATGTGTGGTTATATAATGAAACTAATGGCCAAATGCAATGTTAGTTAAGGGGATAAAGCATGATAAGTAGGGACGCAACTAGGGTCAATTTGGATTGAGTCGAGGTCAGTCAAATCCTGATCCAAATTGGAAAACCTCTACCCAAATTAAATCAAAACCCATTTTCTAAAACATTAACCCAACCAGTGTTCGCAATTCCATTTAGAGGAAAAATTTTGCGAAGTTGAAAAAGAGAAAATTTCACTAATTTTGGAAAAATTATTGATAATTTTGCCAAACTATTTTGCTAAAATATAAAAAATTAAAAAATACTTAAAAATTAGGAAATCTTCCAAAAAACTTCTTAATAAATCATAATAAGTTTAATGGCACATTTATAAATTTTAATAAAAAAATATTTTTTCATAACTTACCAAAATATAAATGGATATGTTAAAATCTAATTTTATAAATAATTAACTGACAAGTGATAACATAATTAATTAATTATTATTATTGTTAAATAATATTTATATAATTAAGAACAAAAATTTTTTTAGAAAATCATTTTTCACATGTTTTAGAAGTTGTTTAAATAGTAAAGCTAATGTACAATTTATTTTAATTCATACAATGAATAATCTATTAAAAAATAATAATAAATGCTTATAAATAATCATTATTAATATAACAGATCCATTTGCCCCAAAATAAAAAATAAAAAAGAACTTGTTGGGTGATTCGGAGCCTTAATGGATGAAAAAATGAAAATGGAAGGATGAAATAGACGGGCTACTTCGATTTTCATCTTTCACTGACAAAGTCGCTGACACTAGGAATGCCGACAACAGATTTTTTGCTTCGATTCCACTAGGAATCTGTTCGAAAATTGGTTTCAACGACTCTTTCAACGATTTCCTTCCAAATGCGGTAGATTTGAAAGGGGGAAACGTGGAAATCGAGTGGATACACTATTATCGATGGAATAGAGGTAAGTCTCTTGTTTGTGCGTCGATTTTAAGCCTCAAATCTTGTGTAAATCCTTTCGAAAATGGATTTCAAGGTTTCCATTTCTGATTACGATGCCCAAAAATTGATTATAACTTGAAAATCGATGAAGAGGATGCTGATAGTGTTCTAATCTTCAACTAGAAAGCCCAAATGTCGTTTCTTTATCCCAAAATCGTGAAAGGTGTTTCGAAAATAAGGTTTTTCGAGGCTAGAATGTGTTTCAATTCATAGCAATCAGGGTTTTTCAAGTTTTGAATTTTTCGCCAAAATTTCCAATGAGAAATTGATAGGGCAAGAAAATTTTGGCGAGGTTATCTCTTTATTTCTATATTTTGGGGAAAGTTTCAAAACTTTTCCCAAAATCTCAAATTTCTCACCTAACAAGGAGATTTCTTGCAATTTTCTAGTGAGAACATTTCGCAAGCGACCGAAATCGAAAGTTTCTGCGAAATTTAGCTCAAAACATTCAAAAATTTTAATCACTAAATTCAGCCCAATCCAAATTTGTAAATCTCCAATACAATTTGGGTATGCAATTTAAATTAACAATTCTAATATTTACATTATCACTTTAAATAAAGCGTGCAAATGTTATTTTGTTAAATATATTTGTTATTTAACTCTGAAAATGTTGGGTAACTTTAAAAACGTTATCCACATGATATCATAAATAATCTTCCAAAATATTAATTTTTGGACATAATAATAATTAACATGTAAGATAATCAATTCAAAAATTATTTTAATTAAAAATTAAATTATATAGTTCATTATAAAATATAATTCAACATAGAAAATATAATCAATTTAATTGTCATTTTCTTGTATTTAAATTTATTATGAGATATAACATTGCATTATGGTTAAAGTTACAACCCACCAAAAAATAATTAAATTATTTAGGTTATTTAGAGTTTGGGTTATTTGGTTTTGAACTTTTGATTATTTAGATTAAGATAATTTGGTTTCAATTTGAACCCAAGTTACATTATCGAAACCTAAAAAATAACAACACAAATCATTTAAAATTCAGGATGTTTGGGTCAATTTCGGTTTAAGCTAAACCAAGTTGCACCCCTAATGATAGGTCTGTTAAGCATTATGAATATGGAATACATGTACTGAGTTGTTAATAAATTGCATTATATATTTTGCAAGGGTAAGGCTACATACATGTACACTCCTCCTAGGCCTCCCTGGACCCTACAATGTGCTAGAGCTCTATGCCCTAGGTTGACCCTTTTTTATAGGAGTTTTTCAAGGATTTTCAACTTGTCTAAGTAAAACCTTACGCTCTTCAACAAGATGATTGAATGAGATGATGAATTAACGACTTTAGTAAACGTTTATTTTATGATGCTTTATGAGTATATGCATTTATATGATGTTTTCATGTACCAATGGTCCTCAATGAGAAATGCACTTAGGGGACATAATAGATATGAGATGTACTAGTGTCCTCAATGAGAAGGCATTGAGGAAACAGTTGATATGAAATGTACCAGTAGTCCTCAATGAGAGAGGCACTAATGAGCTAGTGGTCTTTAATGAGAGAGGCACAAATGAGGCTATGGACTACAATGAGATAGGCATTGATGAGATACAGTAAACCCACTAATGGACGTCAATGAGAAAGACTAATGAGATATAATAGACCAACCAATGGACCTCAATGGGAGAGGCATTGATGATCCGCCGTAGACCTCGATAAAGAGATGAGTAAATTCATTAGTTATTTCAAATGCAATAGTAATATCAAATGTGTTTGATGTGTTTGTGACAATAATGACCCAAAAGTAACATAATTGGGTTACTTCTAGGACATTTATTAGATGTTATGCTTTATTTCTAGTTGCCTAAGCTTTGTTTGTTTATAATGATATGAGTTGGTTTTACTTTTGAGTTTTAATTCGCAAGTCATTTTTACAATGATGCTAGGTGAAACCAATAAAGCAACATAAGCATATCAAGGACTAGGATGGAAGGTTAAGAAAATATAATTCTCCAGGGGTCCCCTTGTGAGCATTTGAGTTGATTTTGATGTTTTGCTAATTATTATTAATATATTTGCTTCAGAGAGTGGATGAGAGGAGTTATTTTATGATTATTGGATTATATTGTGGATGATAATCCATGAGAATGTTAATTAGGCTGTATATATGATACAAGGATGCCTTAGCTTTCTTGGGGCTTGCTCATAAAAGAGGTATGTGAGGTAGTCCACACCTTAAGTTGTGGCGTATCATGTGCCTAAATTTAAGGAAGACTACTACTAAATTTAGGGCATTACATTTGCCATGCACCTATAAGGGTTATAGTGAAGTTGTTCAACTTGAGTTTAGCTATGTTTAGCATTGTCATCAATGTACTAAACATATTTGTCAAAAACTTTAGTGGATAATTATTATTGTAACCATACTCATAAACTGTGTTTTAGTTGTTTGCAGAATTGAGACTCATGAAGGTCCTAAGTTTTGAACTGAAAGCTCCCTCGAACTGAAAGCTCCCTCTGATCATTCATCTACAATTGATGGTTCTAAGGTATTATTGGATTAGGGAGAATGCCTAGTTGTCGAGCATTGGAAAGTGAGAAACCTGCAGAATTTTGTACTTGACTTCTACTGACATTTTGCCCTATATAAGATTCTTGAGGTTCAACACTAGATTCTTCAATAGGACATTTGCCTATTCAAGTGTGGTACTATTTTGTTTCAACACTAGATTCTTCAATAGGTCATTTGCCTATTCAAGTGTGGTACTATTTTGTTTCTTTAGTCAACTCAACTATAACATTCTCCAATGTTTGTTTTTAGTTAAACTTAGGTTTTAATTTCATCAAGCTGGGTTTGAATTTGGGTTTTGATTTTCCCCAAGGATTGTTTTCAACTTTTGTTTATGGGTTGGTTATTGAGGCTAACTTAGGATTTGTAACCATGATTAGGATTTTTAGGATGCAAAACAGATGATGTCAATACAAACCAAATGATATTGGATAAGTAAATTTATAAGATCTTAAAAGTGATTCAATGGAGTAGATCTTAAGCATTGAATTAGCTCAAATTAGAATTAAAAAAAAATTGAGTTCTGAGTGAAGGAATTGTAGTTTTTAGAAACCCTAATACCTTTCAAAAATACCTGGAGGGGTGAATTGCAATTTTTAAAGTTAAGAGACCTTTCAGAAAATTTGAAAAACATAGGATTTTTTGCAATTTCAGCAAAGGTAGGCCTGTTCTGCAAAATTTTCTGGAGCCCAAGCTTCTTATGTAAATTTCCAAAACTATAGTAGCTTCTCTGTAATTTCTGTTGGGTTTAGTTTCAAAAAGAAACTCCTAGGGGGTTATTTGAAAAAATCCCCAAAATATCAAAGGCTCTCACACACCAAGCCTTCCCACATCTTCTCTTTTGCATTCGACAATGGCGGCCATTGCATGCGGTTTCAAAACCCATCACAGCGTGACAAAAAATATAAAAAATACTGAGCGTTTGCAATTGAAGTAAAGCCTAGTTCATCAACAAAAGGCTTCAAGTGACAATATCAGGTATTAGTGGCACTTCGTGGCTTTTGATGAGCAATGTGAGCTCAAGTTGTTCACAAAAAATTCAAAATCCCAAAAATGTCGTTTAGTCGTCTTCCTCAACTAAATGCCTGCCCAATGGGTTGAAACCCACCAGCTTACTCCCCAATCGCCATATCTGAACCAGGATGCATGTGGAGTCTCTTCAAGTCATCTGCAACATCAAATGGGAACTTCAAACGCCATGGAGCTATTGGAAGTTGAGAAGGAGATGGTTGTGTGGAGCTTTAAGCCATTCAAGGTCACCAAATTTGAAGTTGCACAGGAGATGCAACACTATTTTCAATGCTTTAATATGTTAGAATTGAAGATGTGTAGTGGCTCACTGAAGAAAAGGTGAAACTGAAATCATAGAGTTCAACACTAACAGTCACTAGAGATGAAGACTACGACTCAAAAAGTGTCCCTCGATGCTATATGGATGCTGGTCTTGTTGAGGAGGCTGGGGTTGATGTTGGACTGCATGCCCTATTTTCTCATTTCCTTTTCAAAAACCAAAATAATAAAATGGAGCTTGGTGAAGCCTTGCTGGACAAAGTAGGGTTGTGTGATCAAACACCGAGTTTTGCTTTAATACCAAGTTGATGTTGCATGTGTTGGAAAAGAAATTGAAGACAGAGGAAAGATCCTCTTAGGGGGATCAGAAGGGAAGAAAGTGTACACAATCAATGATGGCGAGAAAAAGTAATTTTCTTCTTATTATTGATAGAAAGATAGGTACAATACATAGGACTATTAAGAAAAAACAAGAAAACAGAAACAACTCCAAAAGTAATAAATTGAAATTAATATGAATCAAAGCATAAAAGGAAAAAAACAAGTAATCAGAAAGTTGACCAAGTCCCAATCCCTTGAAATTTTGCAATTGACTGGATATCGATCATTCCCAACTTGCCTATGCATAGATCAAATCCTGATTTTGGAAGAGCTTTTGTTAGGATATCAGCTTCTTGGTTTGGTTGGAACATAGGATTAGGAAACCATGCTATTCTCTATCTCCAATTTGATGAAGTTCTTATCAATCCTCACATGCTTCATTCAGTCATGCTAAACTGGATTGTAGATGACGCTGATTGCAGATTTGTTATCACTAAATAGCCTTATGGGGTTTGGATAGTGGCATGTTTAGGTCTTTCATCAACCTGTGAATCCAAATTAGCTCACAAGTGCCTTGAGCTATTGCTTGGTGCGCAACTTCTGCACTGCCTCAGGCCACTAGAGATTGCTTCTTACTCCTTTATGTGACTAGGTTCCCCTAGACCTTGCTACAGTAATTGGTTGTTGACTAGCTGTCTTCAACAGCTCTGGCCCAATCTGCATCTACAAACCCAATAATATCTCTGTTCTCATTTTTTCTGAACAGCAGGCCCTTTCCAGGACATCCCTTGAGATATCTTAGAATTTGATTTGTAGCATCCAAGTGTCTCTTCATTGGAGCATGCATAAACTGACTAATAATGCTTACATTGAATTCTATGTCCAACCTGGTAAGAAACGGATAAATGAGTTTGCCAACAAGATTTTGACAGGTACGGTTTACTAGGAAGTCTTCCTGACTTGTATTTCCAGTTTCTATCTCAAGTTGTTCCTGCCGGTCTACAACCTCACTGTCCTGTCTCTTTGAGGAAGTCAAGAGTGTGCTTCCTTTGTGAAATGAAAATCCCCTTTTTGCTTCTAGCAAATTCCATGCCCAGAAAATACTTTAGAGCACCCAGGTCTTTCACTTTGAATTTAGACTGAAGCTTCTCATTGAGATTCTTAATTTCTTGTTCGCCATCTCCTATTACAACTATATCATCCACATAAACAATAAGCACTGATTGTTTTCCATTCTTACCTTTCTTGACAAATTGAGTATGACCTCCTTGTCCTTGTTGATACTCCAATTGCTTCATAGCAGTACTAAATTGAGTGAACCAGGCTTGGGGTGACTATTTTAAACCATAGAGAGACTTCTTTAATCTGCAAACCTTGCCTCTCCCTTCTTGATCTTCGAAACCAGGTGGAATCCTCATATAGACCTCTTCTTCTTGTGTCCCATTCAGAAAAGCATTCTTGATGTCTAACTGATGCAGTGGCCAATCTAAGTTTGCAACTAGCGATAGTAACACTTTGATGGAATTCAACTTTGCTATGGGGGCAAATGTTTCCTCATAATCTATTCCATATGTCTAAGTAAAGCCTCATGCTACGAGTCTAGCTTTGAATCTCTCAATTCTTCCATCAACTCCAAGCTTAACTGTGAATACCCATTTACTTCCAACTGCCCTTTGCCCTTCACGCAAATCAACAACATCCCATGTCTCATTTTCCTTGAGAGCCCTCATCTCCCCCAATACTGCTTCCTTCCATCTATTGTCTTGTAATGCCTCATGAATACGCTTGGGCACTTGGACCTTGTTAACTTCGGTGATAAAAGCCTTGTAGTTTTCTAATAGTTTCAAGTAAGTGAGATAGTTGGATATAAGGTATCTGATACAAGACCTTACCCCTTTCCTTAGAGCAATCGATAAGTCCAAGTCATCCATCTCTTCAACTCCAAATTCACCCACTTGCACATCCACTACCTTCTACCGGATTGGCCACCGGTTCGAACTCATGGTTCTGTGGAGGAGCTTGTGGTCTTGTAGAGTAGCCCACAATTTCTTTTGGTTTCAGATCTCTCAATTGTAACTCTCCCTCTAGGCCTAGTGCCAACTGACACTAACTTGATTTGGCAAGGAAAGGTAGACTTGATGGTTTGGGGTGATGTTTGGGCTGACTCCAGAGTAGGTAAGGAAAAGGTAGAACCCGATGTTGTTCCTCTACTCTGGTAATATTCTCCCCCTTGAGAGGAACATCGCTATAGAAAAATGATCTTCCAAGAACGAGACATCACAAAAGATAAAAGATGCTTTGAAGATGGGTGATAGCATTTGTACCCATTTTGTGTGGTTGAATATCCAAGAAAAACACATTTGAGGGCTTTTGGTTCTAGTCACCCCCGATTTGGTTGAGAATTGTCTATAAAAACTACATATCCAAACACTTGGAGAGGGAGAGAACGTTTTGACTCGATTTGATGGGAACATAAAGAGAAGGACATCAAGAGGTGTTTGAAATTTGGGGAATTTTTATGGGATCCGATTTATAAGGTAAGTGGCAATAAGAATGGCTTCACCCCAAAAAATTTGTGATCTAGGCTTCACCCCAAAAAATTTGTGATCTAGCAACTTCCAAGAGATGCCTA